>BDUI01001208.1:117871-145090 GCA_002335545.1 Apodemus speciosus
TTAATATAAATTATTAAATTTGTATACTTAAACCTCATAGAAACTGTTAAATCTCTAAAGTGAATAATCTCATAAAGAACTATTATTACAAGGGATGCTACAAGCCAAGGAAACCGAGAAAGCAGCAGCATGACCTGTTGAAGACTGTGCATTGACATCAGCTTTATGAGCTAGCAGCAACTTCACGATTTTGACATGTCCTCCATTAGCAGCAGCCATTAAAGGTGTGATGTCACCTTTGATTCCCCTGTCTTCCACATTTGCGTGCATTGCCAATAAAACCTTGACGAAAAAACAGAGTCTAAAGATTATCAAGAAAATAATCTGAAAGTTTTCAATATACCTGTTTATATAATATCTATGTAAACTCGTAAAATTCCTCAGAGTTAAAAATACACAAGCTGTATGTAACAATGTACTAAAATTAGCTTAATGGACAAAAGCTCAGTTCTTAGTGATGGCGGCTTCTTTCCAAGGTCTACTTTCCTAGCACGCACCTGTGCGAGCTCATAGTACCCAGCAGAGCAGGCCAGGCAGAGGAGGCTCTCCCCTTCCTCMGTGTGCTCGTTCACACTCCGGCCTTCAATGAGTAATTTCCGCACAGCATTTACATCTCCTTCTGAACAGGCTTCTGCCAAACTGCGGCTACAACGAGAATAGTGAAGAATACCATCATCTCAGGGGGTGACAGAAAAACCTACAGCAGACAAGTACTGGTTTTCAGGTCATCTAATTAAAATTATCACCATTTGTGTTGTGAAAACACAAATGTTTWCAGTTATCTAAAAAATAATAGTGAAATCATATGACAAAAATTAAAACAAAAATATAGATTAAACATTGGTTCAATTGCTAGGAATACTACATGAAATTAAAAAAATCCGTAACATATGTAAGACACCTACTAATTATAAAAGCCTACCCAAGCTCTTTTATCCATAAATGAGTATCAGACACACGATGGGAGCAGGCAATGCGAATAAACGGGTTAAGTGGGCAGTATTTACTTCTACAGCCGCCTCAGGGTCAGTGCTCTTCTACCTTGTTGAGATAAAGTCTGATCGCTGAGAGGCCAGCAGGCCCTCAACCTCCTGGGAATTCTCGTGTCCCCGCTTCCTGTGCCTGGCTTTACTTGTCCTRTGGGTACTCAKACTCATGTCCTCACCCTTGCTCAGCAGGAGCGCTACCCAGAGCTACCTCCCCACATAGCTTTATGTTCAACTGAAGTCAACTGAAGAAGTCAGTAAGGGCTGAACGCTGTACCATACCAACGTCACTTCTTCAATTGCTTTGTTCCTGCTCCACAACACATCCATACTTTATATATGAAATGTGACTTTCATTATACAGCACTAGAAAACCTTCAACTATTACTTACACTGGATCCTTAAGAATATTAAAACCACGGATACAAGGAATTATAAGACCCAAGTTAAAGTTTCCTGTCCTGACGTTCAAATTATTAGAAACAAGATTTTTAACTTTTTTAAAATTATAGAAAACAAACAATAAACCTCATCCTTTAAAATGATCTAAATTATACAAATGAACTGAAAAAAAGTGATACACACAACTGATTGAATAGCAGGTTCTTCTTTGTCACTAATACATAAAAAGCAACATAAACGACAGATCTTTTCTGATTTTAAAACGCATGTGTATGTTTCTGTGTGCACATGCCACTTGTAGGAGGTGTCAGCACCCAATATGGGTGCTAGGTACTAAATTCAGTGCCTCTGAGAAGATCAGCAAGGTCGCATAACAAAGAGAGGCCTCCAGTCCCTGATAGCTGTCAGCACTACTCTTAAGACTGGGGCACACCTCACCTACTTGAAGATATCTCTCTCAGCTTACTTATAGAACTGATGTTAAGAAAGAAAAATCCACAATTTGACAGGTACGTTTTTCATGCATAAACACAAAAGGTATCATGCTAAGTAGACATAGTATCAGGCACAAGAAAAATAGCTTAAGAAATATTAGTTCTTTTCATTCCTATGAAAATCATGCTTCCATGGAACACAACACCAAGCGCTCACTTGTCCGACTGCCCTGCATTCGCTGTGCTCTCAGCTCTCATCCGGGTAAGTGCAGCAGCAGCTTCATCCAACGCACAGCTGACAGAAGACGTCAACCTCCGCAGCACCTCAGGGTCCGCAAAGGCTTTGCCGTCCGCCGTGGATAGCTTGCCTATTCCTATGGAAATGCCGAAATGGACAGAGTAAAACTTAGGTTACTGAAATCTGTATGTTAACAAGTGACCTTCACATACCATACTGGACGTACCTGTCTATAATCTTTAGGTAAATAACTCTCCTCAAACCCAAAAGTTTTATCCATGCCATATGTTCGTGGACTCATGATCTAAGACACTCTCAGGTGTGGGCCTTTAGCCTGTGCTCGGACAGACAGGCAACTTCTCTGAAATAGCTGTATGCATGTCTTTGGGAGAACTTACGTTCACAGGTTATTAAAAGCTGTAGGTATCGAATCATGAACTACCTACTCACTTTTATCACCACATGCAGAAAATAAAGTCAATATACAAGAGAACAGAGAAAATAAGAGTTCTAGAGAAATTTTTGGCTTGCTGACTCCATGAGAGCCAGCACATTCTACTTTTTTGGGGGAAAAAGTCTACTTTTGGTTTTAGACAATAGACTAAAAGAATAAATACTAAAAAAAAAATATCATCTATATAAACATCTCTTAAAAACTTAGTACATATAGGCTGGAGAGATGCCTCAGCAGTTAAGAGCACTGACTGTTCTTCCAGAGGTCCTGAGTTCAATTCTCAGCAACCACATGGTGGCTCACAGCCATCTGTAATGGGATCCAATGCTCTCCTCTCAGCAGAGGGGAATGTCAGTGTGCTAACATACATAAAGTTAAAAAAAACTTACATACATTTATTATATATACTCAAAATCTAAAATTATAGAAAAGAAATAATGCAAAAGTAGAAATAGCAAACATTTGAATGAACATAACTTTTCCAGATAGCCCGAATAAAGCAAGCTTACCATTACTAATATCATAATTTTATTCCAAGTTTTCCATGTGCATGACCTATGGACAGAAAGATGGCTCGGGGGTTGAGAGCACTGGCTGCTCTGCAGAGGACACACTTAGTTCCCTGCTCCCCAATCAAGCAGAGCTGATCTCCACAGGTACTTGGACTTAAGTATACATACACACGTATATATTATGTCAAGCCCAAAGACATGCTGATCTAAAACCTAGTTTCTGGACATACCATGCAGGCATGAGCATTTAGGAAAAACTATTACAAGCCTGACAAAAAGGCCATGAACTTAGTAATAATAAGCATGTCTGCAAAATAACAGTATTTTATAAAAATAGAAAAGGCACAATATTTACTAAATTTATGTTGGGTTTATGAGTTTATACTTGTTTGCTTTTCTGTCTATAAAAATTATGTATCAAATATTGTATCTTATAAAACCAAAGATAATTCTGAGAAGCATCTGAGTTCACCAGTAACAAAATGTCTTCAGCAGTCAAACTTCATTTCTGCTCATGAAAATGTTCGAAAGATAAAGACTGTCTTGGTCTAATAGGATTGAAACCTACAGTATAACCTGGCATTCCTAATGTTAAAGGTCATATTGTAATCTGAAGTCTATTATGGCACCACTGAGATCAACTTCATGGATTTCAAAGTTGAGAATTACCTCCAGTTTCACAGGCTATCATCAACTCTATAATAAATTCCAGTCAAAACCAGCGAGAACAAGCAGGAACAAAACAGACTAGCAGAAAATGATCACTTACATGAAAATAATTTTTAAAAAAGTTAATTTTAATCTATAAACTCCTAATAGATTCTTCTGCTTTTCACGCCAGGGTCTTTACTTTGTGCTCAGCCGCAGCCTCCTAATGCTGGTAAACAGGGGACTGCACAAATCCTCCACCATGCATGGCCACAACGGTCATTTTACTGGATAATCAGGAGGCAACAAAAATATTAATAAAAATTAATTAACCCATGGTAAATTATGGTGATCTTACGTTAGGCAGTGTGGTGGTCAGAACAGGACCACATAGACTCATCTCATATGTTTGAATGCTTGTCTCATAAGAAGTGCCAGTTCTAGGAGGTGTGGCTTTTGGACTCAGGGTCACTATGAGGTGGGCTTTGAGTTTCACATGCTTAAGCGACCCATGCCCTGTGTGATGCACTCTCTCTTTCTTGTTGCCAGGGAACAAGATGTAGACCTCTCAGCTCCTTCTCCAGGACCATGCCTGCCTATACAAGCATCCTTCCCATCACAACATAATGAACTGAACTTCTGAATCTAAGCCAGCCCCAATGAAATATTGTCCTTCTWAGAGTGGCTGTGGTCATGATATCTGTTCACAACAACAGAAACACAAACAGAAACAACAGCAACAACCAAAAATAGAAAGAAATAGTATATAGCCAGTTCATTCTTCTCAACTGCAGACATTTAATTAGCAGAACCACAGGAGTAGAAAATATAACACAGAGAATATAGTACATTATCTAGGTTTGATTTAAGGATTAGAGAAAATAATTCTTTTCTACCAATCCTCATAGACCTTAAAATAAGTAGAATGCAAAAGGAATTCCATCCTTGATAAAATTAAGATACATCTTTAAATCAAAGTTACTATTGGGAAGGTAAATAGAATGGACTAAGTTGATACACAGCTAGTAAAGAGAAACAAGGTGATCATAAATTTAGGACTTGAGAAACAGCAAACTGGATAGGACCTCCAGTAGGTAAGGAGGAGCAGGGAGGAGGAAGAGGAGGAGGAGCAGAGCAGAGAGGGTGAAGTCCTACATGCTGAGTGCTCCTACTCTGCCCTCAGCCTCCCTTCTACTCTCACGGGACCAGAATGTTGGCAGTCAGGCTTATTATGCAAAGACTGAAACTTGCAAGCATGTCTCTCAAAAAAATCCAGCAGACTTAGAGAAAAGACTTACAAACTAATACATTAAGCGACCCCAAAGATATAAAAGCTTCTATGTCCAATCACAGCTAGAAAAACCAAGTTAATAACATTGTTACATATATCCTATATACTATTCTTTTGTTTTTTGTTTTGGGTTTCTTTTTTACATGTTTTCAAGTGTTTGACACTATACAATGTGAAGTGTATCATGCCCATGCATGATGATGAGAGAGGTCACAAAATGGGGTCAAGTCCCCTGGAACTGGAGTTACAAGTGGTTGTGAGTCACCACTTAGGTCCTGCTGGGAAATAAACTCTGGTCCTTTTCAAGAACAGTAAGTGCTATTAACCAATGAATCTATTCCTACAGTCCCTATCTCTCCAAACTATACATATAATAAAATTTACTCCCAACATAAAGTCATGCTACATCAGATTATCCTGGTGAGTCCAAACCAATCAGAAACACATGAAAAGTAGAAAGATTCTTTGCCTGGAGATAACAAAGACAGGGAATTCAAAAAATAAGGCTTTAAGATGGAATATGTGGACCAGCAATGTGCATAACCCAAAAAAGCAAGGAGAGATACAAATTAAGTGTCTGTGGGACAGAATGATGTTCTCAGAACTACGACAGCCAGGAATTGATTTCTCTCAGTCACAATGAGACTGGAAGGAAACTTTCCCCCACAGCAGACAGGTAAAAACTTAGCACAAGTGGTTTCAGTCTACAAGATCTTAAGCAAGAGAATTCAGCCAAATTATGTCCTAAAATCTGATACACAGATATTACAAGGCAAATGAGTATTGCTTCTTGTGGCTGCATAAAAATAAATTACAATGCAATAGGAAAACAGTGAATATTTCATGGTGCAAAGCATCACTTGACAAAAGAGATATTTATTACTATGTAGTCTGCTTCATTATGTCATTGCTATTGGTTATAAGAGAACTCAGGGATCACCACAGTTAAAGACAGTTTTATGATTTGAAAAGACAACCCAATGCATTCAAAATAAGACCAATTTTCAGATGCCACTTTGTTCTGAGAAAGCCTGAAACTGTGATATCAAACTTCAACTGAAACAGTAAACCTCGTAAAACTTCATTGCTAATGTTTTAAAATATGTAGAAATGATTTTTTAAAAAGATTTATTTATATGTAAGTACACTGCAGCTGTCTTCAAACATTACAGAAGGAATCAGATCTTGTTACAGATGGTTGTAAGCCACCATGTGGGTGCTGGGATTTGAACTCAGGACCTTCAGAAGAGCAATCAGTGCTCTTAACCACTGAGCCATCTCTATAGCCCCCAGAAATGATTTTTTAAACTAAACTTCAACTCATAAACTAACTACTATGCATGAGGACAGCAAGATATTTTCACTACATCTCAGAAAATGTAGCCTTTTACAAGAAAAATGAGGGAATAAAAGACTACCACCACCAACTACAACAAAACCAACAAAAACAAAGTGCATGTCACACATCTTTCTGTAGCAAAGTATAATAGAGCTGCAGAAATTGCTCAGTAAGAGTACCAGCAACTCACTCTGAAGTCAAACAAACAAAAACAAAACGTAGAAAGTATAAAATAACTCAATTCTAAACAATGACAGGATATTTAGAAATATTAGTAGTAAATTTCTATTTTTCCCCTTTAACTGTTTTTATGGCTGTATTTTCAAGGAAATCCTTGAGATACATATGGAAGAATTCATAAATAAAATCACATAAAGTTTAGACCTATRTTCAAAGGCATGAGTAGGGCTGGAGAGATGGCTTAGAGGTTAAGAGCACTGACTTCTCTTCCCAAGGTCCTGAGTTCAATTCCCAGCACCCACATGGTGGCTCACAACCATCTAGAATAGGATCTGATGCCCTCTTCTGGTGTGTCTGAAGACAGCTATAGTGTACTCATACACAATAAATGAATGAATGAATGAATGAGATCAAACAACAAAAAAACTGAAGGAAGTACGAATTAACTTCCAAATTAAAAAAAAAAAAAAAAAGACATGAGAATATCAACAGAGTTCTAATGAGTAAAGATAAAACAAGACTACCCACGTACTGATCTTACTCAAATTGAACACAATCAAAGGGGTTGTTATGCTATTCTAAGTTTTTGTGTGAAATTTTCCATTAAAAAGGAAAAGAAGGGGATTAGAGAGATTGAGCAATTAAGAGAACTGGCTGGTCTTCCAAAGGCCCTGGGTTCAATTCCCAGCACCTATGTGGAAGYTCACAACTGTCTGTAAATCCAATTCTAGGGAATAACACCATCACACCAATTCACATAAAGAATGAAATAAATAATTTTTTTTTAAAAAAGGAAAAGAAATGGAGAAGAGAAGTAAAAATCAGAATGAAGAGCAAGAAGAAATTATGGGCATAATCCTCTAATTAAAATAATGTTCTTAGAAAAAATAAAATCCACTCTATGGAAATAACAGTTTACTTTAAGAATAGAGCCTGCATTGTACATGGGGTAAGGATGTACAGTTCCTCCAAACTATAGCCTACTTTCATGTCTGCTCTATGTTAAAGATGTTAATATACTATAGTTTATTCATTAATAATAATAATTCATTCAAAAGCTTTGTAAATAAGCTATGCTTCACTGAATCTTACCAAATGTGTTTTCCAATAAAAGCGTATTTCAATGTCCTTAGATTAAGAACACTACATAGCATTATAACTAGAGGCCTCTTATGGTTTGCTAGGCTAGGTTGGCCTGGAATGAAACTGAACTTGTAGCAAGCCTCCTGCCTCAGCTTCTCAGTACTTTATACTTAGATTATTAGTCACCACGCATGGCTATGAGGTCAATCTGAACATTGACATCTTTAGGAAAAAGTAGTTATATGAAAAACATAGTGTTAAAGCAGACCTGTTCAGATATGGCACAAGCAGAAGACAGAAAGCAACGCTTTAGCTGTGAATATAGAAGAATTGCTAGTTTCTACTGCTCTGGGCATGATAATTTTGAGTACTAATCAAGAGTGTTTAGGAGGTACACAAATCCCAATTCTGTATCTACTAAGTACTGAGAATCCCAATTCTGTATCTACTAAGTGCTGAGAATCATGTACATAAAAAGTCCTTTTTAAGAAGGCTAACAAGTAGATGTAAATATTCCATTGATTTTAATTCAATTTAAACATTATTTAAATTTACCAACGTTAATCTATAGTGAATTTTATCATGGCAATGTTTTCAGTAATGACACTTCTATTGAAATTAATCAATATTTATGAATGGTTATTACACAAAACATACAGTAGCACACTTACAGTTAAATAGCAAGACGTGCAGCTAGGGATAACAAGTGAGACATGACTATGAGTTCAGCATACCTGCAGCTTCTAGTAAAGCTTCCAGTCTAGCCTGTGTCTCTGGATCCACTGTTCTGAGGTCAGCACCATCAGCAGTGCCGGAGAGGAGCAACTTGGAAGCTGTTTCCAGCATTGGATTCTCCAAATCATCCTGGTCCAAAATGAAAGACTCCACCTAAAAAACAAATACAGAAAAAAGAAAAAAAAAAAGAAAAAGAAAAGAACAGGAAAGCAGGGAGGGGAACAAAAACAAAATAAGATCAGACGTAGAAAAATATGGACACATATGTAGATACATACCCATAATTTCAAAAGATATTAACTCTTTTAAAAAATAGTSAAAGTGAGGTCTGAAGTATTTTAAACTCCAAGTGTACAGAAATGAAAAATAATTGTTTACTTTGGTGCTATAACCATAGGGAAACAAGACATGTATTTATTTTTGCTTTTACAGTATCAGTACAAATGTCAATACATTAAAAACAACTAATAACATCCTAATATTATGAGGATAATAATTTTGACCTCCTGATAGCCAGAAATGATCTTTTAGACCCCAAGAAGTTTATAAACTATCTCTTTTACACAGAAACCAGAGTAAATTGAAAGAAATTTGAGGTAGTAAAACCCACCCACCACACCAAGCTTTTTTGGATGGTTGGTTGGTTTTGATAGTTTGGCTAGGCTGTCAAAGCCACATTGAAATCCTGAACTCAAGAGATCATACTGAGAAGCAATGGAAACTTAAGCAGACAGGAGCACAGCCAGCAAAAGTCTTAAGGTGCTTCTACATGGCTCTACAAAAAGGACAATAAAAACAAACAACAAACAAAAAAAACAAAGTAATTGGGGGCTAGAGAGACGGCTCAGTAAAGTACACTAGACACTGTTCAGAGGACCCAGGTTCAATTCCCAGAACTCACACATAATGGCTCACAATTACAGTTCCTGAGGATCTGAGACCTTCTTCTGGCCTCTACAGGCAGCAGGCATTCAAGTATGCACAGACATGCACATAGGCAAAACACTGATACACGTAAAATGCAAATTAAGAACAAAACACACACACACACACACACACACACTCACTCACTCACTCATTCTCAGGCCTACTATCTAAAAGGGCAAAAGAAAAAACAACACAGCCTTATCTCGGCCCAGAGTTCAAGAGGTCAGAGGGTGGAGGAATAGAGTTCAAAAAGATGATCCTCCCTAAATAAAATGCTGTGCCCCCCAAAAATGACAAAATATAATCTGCAGAAATACTTATGTAAACTTAAATGGGATGAGAAGGTAACAGAAGAAAATACATAAAAATTAACAGAAATAAAGTGAAGAAATGAACAAGTTAGCTTTGGAAAGTAAAGAGAGGACTCAATTCAAAGGCAGAAATGACAGGTACCAAATCTAAAAGTATTCCAAGTAGAAAAGAATAATCTTGACCAAAATAACCAATCTGTTTAAGATGAGAGAGGAAAATAGAATGTACCACTGGCAGACACACATGCAATTTCAATCTGATGCAACAAGGAAGAATTCACAGCAGGAAAAATCAGGTTATAGGTTGCAGTCAGGTGGCTAATAAAGTCCCCTACATATGAATGTATCATTCACTGCTAAGCCTAATGAAAACTTACCAAGAACATTGCATTTTACACAAAATGAGGGATTTTCTTTCTCATCAGCTAAATTTCTTGCTACAAACATGGCTAGAAAGTACAGGGGTGTAGAGCAACAATGTCCTATAGCATAGGAGAACAAATGCAGCAGGGAGAGGAGCAGCTGGGCAAGGCCTACGAGATGACTAAGTAAAGGCATCTGCAGCTATGACGGGAGGTCTATGACCGGAGCCCATGTGTTGGGAGGAGAGAACCTCTCGCAAGCTGCCCTCTAACTGCCATGTTTATCATAGCATGCTCCTCCACCCAGATAAAGATTTACTCCGTGTGTGTGTGTGTGTGTGTGTGTGTGTGTGTGTGTGTGTGTGTGTCTACACGGTGTCTACGCTCTGTGAAAGCAAACCTTAACTTACATGTACACCCAACAGGTATAATAATCTACTTTCAATAATCATGAACCTGTAGTAGTGAAAACTGAAAAAAATTAAAAATTTGGGCTGCTGAGATGGCTCAGAGGATAAGATTGCACATAAGCCAAGCTAGACAGCTTGCTTGAGTTCAATCCCTGGGATCCACACAGTTGCCCTCGGACCTCCACAGACCCACTGTGAGGTCCACCCATCCTCCCACCCACACCCCCCCCACACACACACACACTGAATGTTTTAAGAAGATTTTAAAATTATCAGATAATTCTGAGATTCTTCCCTTTGTGAAAAGCTTAGGGGTATATTGGAAGAAAGGTTAATTATAAAATCTTATATGAAGAAGGAAACAAAACTGTTCTTCATTGATTAGACACATACCATTGACATCCTATATTCAAAAGTGCTTACTACTGCACTTACACATCAATAAAAACAAGTTTACTATCTAGGAACTTCTAGCAGCCTTCAGATGAATTATAGAACTCTCAGCTCTTCCTGCACCATGCCTGCCTGGATGCTGCCATGCTCCTGCCTTCCTCTGAACCTGTAAGCCAGCTCTAATTAAATGTCATTTATAAGACCTGCTTTGGTCATGGTGCCTGTTCACAGCAGTAAAACCCTAAGACCTGCTTTTCCTAATAAATGCAGATAGAATGACATAAAAGATTTAATCTTATAAATATTCAAAATAGCCTTTTATTCAAATTTAAACTAATTATGCATGTATATCTCCTTTCCATGTTCTAAAGTGAAATATTGCAGATTAAAAACTGAAATGTGTTTCCACTGAAATCTAACCCATTATATAATTTTTATAAATAATTCTTGACCATAACCATGTTGTAGAACATAAAAATTTTAAATGATCAATATAAGAAAATTAAACAGTATTTTAATTTTTCAGCATTGTAAATTGAATTCAGATCCTTGTTCATGTGCTAAGTAATCACTCTGGCATTAAGCCATGAACTCAGCCTTTTCAATTATCTTTTCTTTCTTTAAATAAAACATATTTTCATAAAGTGTAAATAAATTCCATTAGTTTATCCCTTTAAAAGTATCAAAGTTAATTAGTATTTAAGTATGACAACTACTATGTTTAAAATATTGAAGATGTATTGTTAGAACTGAGTAGCATTTCATAAAAATGATAATGCAACGAATGTTTTGTTTACATTTTGAGAGTTTCATACATAAGCACTGCATTTCCACCACTCCCATTCCTCATTCTGTAACTTTCAGCTCCTCTAGTGTCTCCTCCAATCTTCATGATCTTATCTTTAATTCTAAAACATCATCACACGAAAACATATGTATGCACATGTGTATATAGAGCCTGTAAGACTGCATTTGCTCACTATTTACATATGCCCAAGATTGACCACTTGGGATTGGCAAGTGGAAGCTTGCCCCTGGAGAAGAATGAATCTGCCTTCATTAAATTCTTGACAAATTTAAAGACAGAAAACTGGAAAAGAAAATTAAGAGTCTTAGAAAGAAATTACAGGTCTAATTCAGTGTAACAGAAAAGGGAAAAAAAATCGAGGATCCTTATATAAAATGGCAGGTTTCTAAATATGTAGTAGAGATGACCAGTTATACCCTAGACCCACTCACTGAATACTCTTTCTACCAAAAGAAAAAAATTCTGTGTTAGAGTAATAAGAAGCTGTACGTTCATAGAGCTCTAAAAATTCTAACTTTAAATGTTTTATTTAAACATCAAGGTTTCCTAAATTACCTCATTACTAATGACTAAAGTAAAAGTAGTACAATCAAACATTTTCAGCCCCTGATGCACCATACAATGGGAAGCATCTCCTAGGAAGTATTGTTCTTTATAAATTCTATTCATTTCTCTATGGATACACATATCCAACAGTGCATGTATAGAGGTCAGACGACAGCTTGCCAAGTGTCAGTTGTCTTGTATCATGTGGGTTCCTGGGATCAGACTCAGGTCATCAGGCTTGGCAGCAAATGTCTTTTAACCCACTGAACCATCCCTTCCCTATGAGGTTGTCTTGACACCACCCTTTCCCCAATTAAAAAATAATCTAGTAAGGCTTTTAGAAATAACTCAGTTTTGAAAATAGGCATAAGGCACACCAGGAGATGAACCTTTTCCCCTCAACCTAGGCACTACAGGTATTCTGGATAAAATGCCTTTGCTCACCAGATGCCAGTAGTAATTTAACAACCAAACCCAGACACAGTCAAATATCTCCTCGGGAAAGAAAAACTACCTTCTCAATACCTTCTCCCACAAAAACAATCTCACGGACCCAAGGAGGTACCGAACCTCTGAAAAGTAAGTAGAAGGAAATATAAATCTAAAATATATAACAGTTTAGAATAAAACCATTTTCTCCTAAGCAGAATGGGAGCAAAGATTGAAGAACTGTTCTAAGTTAACAAGACTTAAGGAACAACAATAAATCATAATTCAGATCCTATCTGAAACCTGGCTTCAACCAACCAACTGGAGAAAGAGGGCATTTGAGATATGAGAAGGAATAGGAATTTTTTACAAAATTTACCTTGTTTTGCTGAGATAGTCTCATGTATCTCAAATGGCCTCAAACTCACTATGCAGCCAGAGGRTCCTGAACTTGGATACCCCCCATATCTACCTCCCAAGTGCTAAAATCACAGTTGTATGCCACCATGTGTACAGTTTTATGCAATACCAAGGATCCAACTAGGTATTTATGCTTTATGTATCAATGCTTTATACTTAAGCTTTCTAAATTTATATAAACAACATATTTATCTATATTTAAGCTTTATGAATGTTAGGCAAACACTCCTCGGAATAAGCTTTGTCTCCAGCTCTAGAAAATTCTGGATGCTCAATTAGAACTACATACATGTAAAATAAAGGCATTTGGACTGGTCTCTTTTTGTGTTTGTTAAAGTCTTACTTTGTAGTGACTTTACTGCAAAGACTGCTTCAGCTTTGTTTTTAAAAGCATGTATTACTTCTATTACATAATAATAATGTGGGTGTTTATATGCAATGTTTTTTAATTTTTAAAAATTTTATTTTCAAGACAGTGCTTCTCCATGTAGCTCTGGTGATCCTGAAACTCACTCTGTAGACCAGGCTGGTCTTGAACTTGGGAAAATCACCTGCCTCTGTGTACCAAGTGAAGGGATTAAAGGTATACAACACCACTGCTCAGTTTCAATAGTAATAATATTACTATGTAAAATTATTCTATTACATTCTCCCCAATGAAAAACCAATGTAGCCAAAATAGTTAAATAAAAACCAAGATCCTAAAATCCAAATAGATGTTAACACTAGTAGTTATACTCCTAAATTGTTTTATACTTAAAACAAAAAAGACACGTCATATGGTAACAAAACAATCTGGAGCAATTGTGAACATTAGCAATTTAAGCTCTTTTCTCAAAATATACTCATTAGCCTTGTAGCTAAATCCAAAGGATAAGAAAACAGTATACTTCAATTAGCTGGCCATCACACATACCAACTCACAAACACTTGCCACCAATCATCCCCTGTATTCAAAACAATAAGCTAGCTATTAGAAACATAAGACGACTTTCATTATAATCATTGTCTTCCATAAATATGCAATACAGAGACTTGCTAAGTGCAAAGTATGAAATACACTTTTAAAAAAAGAACTTTAAATAGATAGGAAGACTGATGACACAGAGGAAGAAAACTGTTCTCTACAAGCATGGTATTAACAGCAATGCTTAAAGAATAGGGCACTTTTGTACAGTGCTGAAACGTTCAGTTTATAAAACCTACCGAGAGACTTCATTTAGGCAAACATTTTCAGACACATAATCAAGAGACCACGAAAAACAGTTGTTTTAGATAAATGTGTCTTCAAAGATGCAACCTGTTAAGAATTTGTTTTAATATATCAAATATAATGTGAGTTATGATAGGAAAGCAGCTTAGGCTATGAACATAAGCATATTCAAATTGAAACTATGTGGAATTCAACATTCTGCATTCCTTTTGGCACTACTAGTCACCAGTTATTACCAGTTTTGTTCTCTCCTGGCAAAAGTCTGAACTTTAAATTAAAAATGTAGGTGTCAAGAAAAGTACCTTATATTTTGACTAAAAAGATTCACTTAAATGTTCCAGGCTAGTGAGATGCCTCAGTGAGATAAAGTACTTGTCTCCAAAGCTTAAAACCTGAATTGGATCCCCAGGACCCTCACATGGAGGGAAAGAGAGAACTGACTCCCAAAATCAGTCCATCAAGAAATGAACATTACGAAAAAAGTCTCTTCCTTTGGTTTGGTTTTGAGGGTCTAAGGCAACCCAGGTTGGGCTAGAACTCCATCTGGCTAAGGATAATTCTCTTGCCTCCCCCTCCTCTGTGCTGAGACTACAGGGATGGTTTGCTGCCACCATAACCAGCTACAAGTGTCCTATACAACAACGAATGATTCAGTGCTTGCTCCAAAAAAAGGTGTCTGCAATTAAAAATTATTTGTCTCTGATGAATTTTTAATGAATCTACTTTTAGTATCTGTGATTCTTATAATCAATTTGATAATTTCAATGGAAAAAAATGGTCTATTTAAACATAAAGAACCTCTAGAAGCTGTGATCATGAACCAAAATCCCTGAACTCAGATTCCCTATTTAGTGATATTCGATATGTCAGGGTAAATAAACATAATTTAAGACATGTTTCTGAATACTGATAGCATTTATCATTAAGAAAATATCTTTGCATATAAAAGATACTAAAAAGCAGCACGAAATGGCAGATATAAAGGCCAGTATGGTAGTGCACAACTTTAGTCTTAGTACTCAGGAGGCAGAGACACTCAGATCCCCGTGAGTTCAATGTCAGTCTGATCTAACAAAGTGAATTCCAGTACTGTTACACAGAGAAACCTGTCTCAAAAACAAACACATAAACAAACAAATTTAAGGGACAAACTGAATCTATGTTATCCCAGTGGCTGATTGCTAGTGATAACGTACAGTAGTCTGAAATATGCTAAGCAGTAAAGTGTGGCACCACTCATCTAGCCCACAAATTCCAGAGTAAAATCTTGTTTGATCCTAACTTCTGTCTTTCAAGGCTAGGAAAAAAAAATTATTTGCATTTCCGAGTACCCTGGATACAATAAAGAGACTCACTGTATTTATAATTAATCATTACAATATTCTTTAATGGGCTGGAGAGATGGCTCAGTGGTTAAGAGCACAGACTGCTCTTCCAGAGGTTCTGAGTTTAATTCCCAGCAACCACATGGTGGCTCACAACCATCTGTAATGGGATCCGATGCCCTTTTCTGGTATGTCTGAAGACAGCCACTGTTTATTCATATACATAAAGTAAATAAATAAATCTTTTTAAAAAAAAACAATATTCTTGTATATATGACGGAGAACTGTAAGAGTGAGACTTCATTAAAATATGACAATTGTTAGCTAAGTTCATCATTTTTAAAATAATATAATTCCAAAGATTTTCAGCAGTAAAACATTTTTTAAAACATTCAAAATCTTATTAAAGTCAATGGCCAAGGAAATGGCTCAGCCTGCTGAAGTCTGACAGTCCAATTCAACCAACCCCCAGAACCCACAGAAAGGTAGGAGAAAAACACCACCAAGTTGTCCTCTGACTTCCACATACATGACAGAATAATAGTGTGCCCACACATATCACACTCACACAAACACAAATATATAAAATTCCTTTTTTTTTCTTTGTTAATAGAGGGGCTATCTTTCCTTTCAGCTCCCATCATGCTATGCAGACTGAGGAAGACCTGGAAATTCCAGGGCCTCTTGAGCCATGGCTGCCAGAGCAATCAGTAAGAGCCACAAGCACCTAGAAAGATGGGGGTTGGGGGTGGCAGAGTGTGTGTGTGTGTGTGTGTGTGTGTGTGTGTGTGTGTGTGTGTGTGTGTGTGTGTGTGTGTGTGTGTGTGTGTGTGTGTGTGTGCGCGCGCACGCTGGTAGCAAGCATCACAGGACCAACTTCAATAAACATTATCCGATGATTTCTGGGAAAGATGACATGAGGAATTCCTACTTAAAGAGGAACCAGAGTTTCTACCCAACTGCCAACCTATCCAAATTGGGAACACTAATCAGGAAACAGGCTCATGGACATGCTACAAAACAACAAAGCTGGAACTGTTCCCATCACTGACTGATGTTGTGCCAACGAGTCCTGGGGAAAGGAAGGCTCCTCAGACWGCATGCCATGGCAAAGGCGAAATTCTTCAGGGAAGAGCTGAGGATAAGATTAAGGATGCTGAGAGATGCCTATGTCCTGGTGGCTCATGGTTCTGAGTTAGAAGTTAGCAAAATGGAAGTGAACATAACTAAAATAATTTAGATTTCAAAAAATTGGGAACAAATCATTACTAGTCTAGTACTGTATTTTTTATTTGAAAATATCCATATCGTAAATATTATACTTTTACTAAGATCTATAATGTAACAATGTGCTAGTGATCAATAACATAGCCCTCTTGATAGAAGTGACATAAAACATGACTTCTATTTTTAAGTTTCGACGTGCTTATCTGTCCACATGTCAATCTAAAACCACTAATGTCATCCAGCATTAAGTTTTTAAAAAATTTATAAAGTAGACTAATCATGTTTAAAATAAAACGAAGTTGCATGGTCTAAAAATTTCAAGTAGATTTTTCTATAATAGTCTGATCATTTATCATACATACACACCCACACCTACACAGAATAAAAAACTTTTAAAGGGGTTGAAAATAGATAACAGCAATCACAATCAAAGGATATTAGTATCAGCTATAAAATGACGCAAAAAAAAGTTAAACAAGAAGAGCATCTTATAATGCTAAGTGGCACTGGGCACATCCAGGGTGGTTCAGTCGTGAACATACATCAACAACCTACTAGAACCATATGCAGCTAAACAAAACAACACACCAACGTGACAAGTTTTCCATATACCTTTCTAAGAAAATGATGAATATACACATTATGCAATGGCACAAAGCATTCAGAAATAAAATTAACTATAAAATTTAAAGTTAAATAGATAGCAGAGATATCTACTCATATGTTAGGAAAAAAACTCAAATAAGAAAGATTTCAAAGAGATTACCTTGCAATTTATGCATGGGGTTAAGTTCTTGGTCCAGAAAATAAACAGAATATTAAATATTAATAGTCTTAACAGTCTATTTGAAATTTAAAATAAAGAAAACATCCACTAACTAATAATAGAGGGAATAAAAATCTAAAAAGAAATTATTTTCTGAAAGATTTGATCAAAATATTTTTCCTTAAAGAAAAAAATTAGAGCTTTAAATCTAAGATTTTAAAATTACAAGTCAGGATGTACAAAGCTGAGACTACTTGTAGGAAGAGTCCAGAAGAAGCAAGTACAGCTCTGTCAACTGTCATGGACAAAGTGACATGCATGGGAAGAAGCATGCTCCCCAACAAGTGCAGAAGCTTAAGAGAAATGGGTGGCATCCTACGAAAAAGTTGTTATTAAAACTGCTATATCATAATATTCAAGAAATACGGTATCTTAATTTCAAAAGCCAGAAAATACATGGGAATATGACCAAGTTCATCACACGGCCCTATAAAAAGGATCCTACACACAAAGGTAAATGTAACACACCTAACATTTTTTTAAATAAACTAAAGATACTGACAAATGATGTCAGTACTATAAAGAGAAAGGGGGCTGCTTCCTCCCTCTGTGGCCTGCTCCCTAGCCGTGCACTCTTACCTTCCTAGCTGGTGTTACATGTCAAGTCACACTAACGGGCTCATCCAGTACTGTCCTCTGCACTCTACACAATGTCCAATCTCTCTCACTTCCTACCTAATACCATCCCAACCTGAAAATACCACCTTCTCACCTACTTGCTTATTGCTTCTCTCACACAAGACAGGAATCATTTTTAGAACCATACAAATACTTGTCACTGTGGTGGCAACTATCCTGCCACTAACTTGCAGCAGTTTCTGGCATTATCTAAATATATCCTTGAAGGAACATTTAAAATAAACTAAATTATGATCCACAATTATAAACATGTAAGTCATCACATTAAATATTACAAGTGAAAAAGAACATGGATCATCTCAACCAAACTGTAAAAACTAAGCATCCACTGCCAGACCTGGTGGCACACACCTTTAATCCCAGCACTCAGAAGGTAGAGGCTGGAGGTTTCTGAGTTCAAAGTCACCCAGTATTACATGATAAAACTTCCTCATAAAATAAAGTATTGGGCTGGAGAGATGGCTCAGCCGTTAAAGGCACTGGCTTCTCTTCCAGAGTTCCTAAGTTGATTCCCAGCAACCACACTGTGGCTCACGACCATCTGTAATGGGATCCGATGCCCTCTTCTGGTGCATCTGAAGACGGCCACAGTGTACTCATACACATAAAACAAATAAATCTTTAAAAAAAAAAAAATGTATCAACGACCATAAAAGTACCTGTTAAGTGAAGGAAAAAAGTTTGTTTTATTCTCTATTAAAACTCTAGAGTATACATAAACTTAAAAATGAAAAGCATTTATTTTAAACCAAGACTAAGACAATCAAATCAGAAAGAAGAGTGGCTGTTCTGAAAACCTACCAAATATGGAAGCACTACTGAAAAAGAAATAACATAATTTACAGAAAACATAATTATCTTTCCAGAATTTAAATAGAAATCAGCAAAACTAAATTAACAGTAAGAACAAAATAATAATAATAAAAAAAAACCAACCTTCTTACACATCAGCAATAGCTCATTAGAAAATACTTTTTAAAGATATTAGTGACAATAATAACAAAAGCTAAAGATATTCATTCAGGAAAATACCTAACAAAAAAGTGTGTAAAATCTATGAAAATAAATTTTTAAAAAATGTATAAAACTACTGTAGAACATAAAAGCACACCTAAAGAAATGGAGAGGCATACCATGGTCTTGGATGGGAAGACTCAATAGTGTAAAGATGTCAATTCTCCCCAAATTAATCTGTAAATTCAATGCACTTCCAATCAAAATCCCAAAGGGATTTTTAATGGAACTTGACATGTTGACTCTAAAGTTCATCTGGAAGAGAAAATACACAAAAATTGCCAAAAAATTTTTTGCAAAAAGACAATGGGGAGGGGCACCCTACTAGCTGTTAAATATGAAATGAAAATAATCAAAACTGTAGAGTATTGAATCCAGAGCACATGATCTGGGACTTAAAATATGATCAAGGTGATTTCCATGTTAGTGGGAGAAAAGAAAGTATCAATCAACAATTTTATTGTGGGAGAAATGATTATGAAGCTTGAAAAATTACCTAGGCCACTACCATAATTATTAAAAAAAATTCAGATGAATTTAAATCCACTAGAAATATAAATAAAACTACTGTACAAGAAAATATAAAAAAACTAAAGTACCCTGATACTGTTGATAAGAACTCTTCAAGAAAGACACACGAGAAGACTAGTAAAGTKTTGACAGCATAAAAATAAATCTAAAAATGCCACAAAATAAGAAACTTCATAGGGTAGGTTAAAATATCAAACTATAGCATATTATGTTACTAAGAGAACCAAAGAMATTTTAAAAGTTTTACTAAGGGTAATATGAACAAAATTTATGAATAATTTTAATAGAAACAAAATTCCAGTAAATATGCTCAACTTTACTGAGAAATAAGATTTACACAAGCTAAAATAAGATATAATTTTACACCCACTGGCAAATAATGTCTAAAAGTTGAGATGGGTGGTAGAATGTCAAATTTCAACAATTAAAATTTTTCTTCCTAGAAATTATACCTACAAAAATATTTGCACACTTAAGCAAAGATATATATGTACATGGTTGGTTATTACAATACTGATCTTAGGGGGGAGGCTATACATTACCTTCATGTGAATCAATGAAACAATAGGTGCTTATRGGTGTGGCTCAGAAGCAYAGTTCTTACATAGCAGAGAATGTAGTTATCTTAGCTAACGTATACATGCACAGCCAAGACTGTATTAACAGAGATAATAAAAAAATAAAATCCCTGGGGATGTTCTGTCTCTTAGTTATCTATACTCTTCCGTGCTGCTTACCTGATAAATTAGGGCTAGTAGTTAAGAGCAGTTACTGTTCTTTCCAAGGCCCCAGGTTCAGTCCCCAGCACCCATATTGCCACTCACAAGCATAATTTCAGTTCCAGGGTATCTGAAGCCCTATTCTGGCCCTCCTGACCAATACACGCAAGCAAAGCACTACAGTACATGAAACAATAAATAAAACATTTGAAAAAAATTTTAAAAAATGACAGTGCATTTTCTAGTGTGTGGTTTCAGCAAAAGAAAATTTTAGGAGTTCAGGCACTAAAGAATCAAAGTAGAACATAGTCCCACATGCCTATGATCCTAGCATTCAAGAATTATTGGTTTTAGGCCCAACTGAGACATCTCACCACTACTTGCAACCTCATGGATCCCAGTAAAAGAATTATCTATTTCTATATATTTAGCAAAAATACCAGTAGCCAGTATGACAGTTTATATTATTTGAAATATATAATATTAACTTTTTACTTGCTGGTACATGTCATTCACCTAAAAACATGTATATATATCTAATTCCGTTTGCTTTTGAGCTCACGATGACATAGTGATGACCTAGAATGGAGAGAACCTCCCTTGTCTCTACTACTAGAGGACTGCAATACAACTCACTCAGCCTATTTATTTTTAAAGGAGGAAAGTGTTGATATCAAATCAGATACTGTTTTAAAACTTATGTATGTTGTATACATTGGTGTTTTGCATACATGTATTTCTGTGTGAGGGCGTAGGGACCCTGGAACTTGAGTTACAGACAACTGTAAGCCAGCCCTCTTTTGGGTGCTGGGTATTGAATACTGGCCCTCTGGAAGAACAGTCAATGAATGCTCTTAACCACCAAGCCTCCTGCCTCACAGATCACGTAATATTAAGACTCAATCCAATCAATGCAATTCACATATAAAGGTCAAAAAAAATCCAAGTATTAAGTTCTCTATTCATATTATATCTCCTATATCCAAAAAAACATTCTATAAGGTTTATTATAGAGCTAAAGTTTATTTTGTATTTCTTTCTCAATTTTTATTGGGTTTTTCATTACTGATCTATAGGAAATCTGAATTATCTGGGTACAAGTCCTTTATTAGTCATGTGGTTTGGCATGTGTTTTTTTTTAACTGGTGGGTACCTCTCTTGTAGGCATTTTCTCAGTAGCATCTGAAAAACAGGCTGTTAATATTATTAAAGTCCAAATTTCTTATTTTCTCTTATATTTGTACTGTATCCTATCCAAAATATACTTACTTATCCAAAGGTCATAAAGGTTTTCTCTTATGCTTTTTTTCTAGAATGTATAATGTCCTGTCTTTTACAACTACATTAATAACTCAGTGGTGAATTTTTGCATATAAGAGTTTTGAGTTAATCTTTCTATAAAAAAGATTCTTGAACATTTTGGCACCATTGATTGAGAAAACTACTGTCTTTATTAAATCACTCTGGCACCTCTGTCAAAAACTAAGTTATGAGTATTACGGATCTTCTGTAGACTAATTCATTAAGTTATGTTTCTCCTTTTATCAAAGGAACAAACCATCTTTAAAAGTATGGCTTTATAATCCAACATGGTTAATAAAATTTTGTTTCTAGTAAATCTTAAATTTTTCYTTATTTTTCAAAAGTGGTTTGGATATTCTATAGCTTTTCCTATACAAAGATTAAAATGTCACTGCCAAACCCAAAGACACTACCAAACCCAAAGACCTCACCCCACCAAAAAGCTTGGAATACGTGGCTAAAATTGTGTTCAGTGTATATATACCATGAGGGGAATAGAATCTTTCATAATACTAGGTTTATAACCCATTTATATGCTCATTTTTTTAGCCACCTTTGTTTTCGGACAGTTTTTTTGGATTTCAACATAAAGTATTATTTATTAAACAATTCTATTTTTAATTGTTTGTTTTCTAGTGGTATTACAATTGGTACTTTAAAAAGAAATTCAGTATCAATACCAGGTGTTACATTGGCTACAAAGTTTCTTCTGATGCTTATTAGGTGAGATTTTTGTTTTGTTTTGTTTTTTTCGAGACAGGGTTTCTCTGTGTGGCCCTGGCTATCCTGGAACTTACTCTGTAGACCAGGCTGGCCTCGAACTCAGAAATCTACCTGCCTCTGCCTCCCAAGTGCTGGGATTAAAGGCGTGTGCCACCACCGCCCGGCTAGGTCAGATTCTTATAATCAGTTTTTAATCAGTGGGTATCAAGTTTGAACTTTTTCTGTACCTACTTGAGATATTAAAATATTTTTCCTTCAAGTATGTTGACATCATGAATTAATTATACTGGTCAACTAATGTTCAAACAAGTTTACTTACTGTACATGTACATCATTAATCTGACATACTATACTGCCTGACTGTTAGCTACTATTTTACTAAGATTTTTTTCTACAATTATGATACATATTGTTTTCTGCCAATTAAAATCACATTGCTTATTTACTCTGTTTTTAAGTGTACACATGGGCAGGAGTAAAAGGACAATTTGTAGGATGCAGTTTTCTTTCTAACACTTGGATTGTGGAGAGTCAACTCAAGCACTCAGACTTGGCGAAAGGTGCCCTCACCACAGAAATATCTCACTAACCCCTTGTTTTAGAATTGTTTGGTATCAAACTGATGCAGGTCTCAAATATGGGGATGTGATTGCCCAATGTCTGTTTTACACCATATATATACATATATATGTATATGTGTGTGTGTGTGTGTGTGTGTGTGTGTATGCCTCGACCTTGGTCTTTTGCCTTGACCTTTAAGTTATTTTGTATAAATCTAAAGATAAATAAAACAAAGTATTTTAATGCCATGCTGAAAAATATACTATATTATGCTTGCTTGGGTATTATTCAATTCCAAAGGAATGAAGATATATATATATATATATATATATATATATATATATCCCTTTAGTACTTCAATACTTTCAATTTTAACCATTCCTTTAGAGATTCTGTTTTTATTTTCACCATTTCTTTTATTTAGGACTTCTGTTTAATTTGCTCTTTTTTGCCTGGTTTCCTAATGCAGAACTTTTAGATTCCTGATTAACTTCCATTCTTTGTCCAGCTTATGTAAACGTGACCTCTACACCATTTCCTTTTGTATTTGTTAAACTGTACAGCAAGATGACAAAACCACATTTTAACAATGACCTACTTCATTAGCAACTTTACAAAATGTCTCCCAGTAGTTTCTCAGCTGAGCTTCGGCTCTATATTAACAGAATTGCTAGATTACCTTTTCCTGAATATGTTCTTAAAATAGTTAAACCCAAGCTAACATCCTGTACCCAAGAACATTACAGGTATCCAACAAAATAGAAACCAGAAATGATGTCTCACCAGTGCCAACACTCAGAAGGATTCTACTTTCTAGGGCAGTCTGGGTTAGAAAGAAAGTCCAAAACCAGTCTGACAAACTTGCTCTCAAAAGTAAAAAACAAGTCGTTCAAAAAACTAATTTCCTGACCTGTGAAATGGCACCTCAAAGTAATCACTTGATATCAAGCCCAATGACCTGTATTATAGGCACAAGACCCACATGGTAGGAATGAGAATTGATTCCCTCAAGTTGTCCTCTGACCTCCACATGAAGAGTGGCAAACCCCACTTCAAAGAATCAAACTAGCATTTTGCCTTGACCTTTAAGTTATTTGGTACAAATCTAAAGATATATTAAACAAAGTATTTTAATGCCATGCTGAAAAATATACTATATTATGCTTGCTTGGGTATCTATTCAATTCCAAATTATTAAAACTGGGAAGAAATAAGGCACTTTTATGGTAAGTCTTTCAAATATTACCATGAATTTAGGCTCAATTACAATGAGAAACCCTAAATTTAAAATAAACTGCATTTCCCATACAGATTAGTTTTAAAAACTGTGTGAATATAGATACCAAGTTTCATAAACATCCAAATATAAAGCAGTGCTCCTCTCTTTCTCATCAGAAGAGATAACTACCAACATTTGATTCCTTGTTTAGAGGATATTTATTAATCCAAAATAATATGCATGGCTTATGAAAGGGTTAAAAAACAGGAAAAATTTTAAGAAACTAAACTGAACAAGATTAATCAAAATTTATTCTTGATATAGGTATTCACCTGCCATTCATCTGAGCCTGCAGAGGCAGAGGTAGAGACAGGAGGGCAGACCTGTGAGTTCAAGGCCACCCAGGACTACATTAGGAGTTCAAGTCAGCCAGAACTACATAGTAAGACACTGTCTCAAAAAAGTAACAAAAAAAAAAATTATTATTGGAAATACGTTGACCATCAATTCTATTATTATTACAGTAAACCTTTTAAATATTTTAACTATACAGGGACTTCACTGAAGGTCAGGAAAGGATAAATAGAGGAAAACGGCAAGCGCCAAATACCTACAGTTATAAAACTACAGGTTTTGCAAATTGAAATGAGGCATTATACTTATTATGAAAGTAGTTTACCTAGAAAATCTTAAATAGCAGTTACATAGCCCTAGAAAGTTTGCCAAATGACCTAAAAGATAATTTGGGGGGCTGGGAAGACAGGACAGCAGCCACAAGCACTTGCTGTACTGGAAGAGAACAGGCTCCGTGCCCAGAAGCCACATGGCAGCTTACAACATTCTGAACTCCAGGTCTGGGGGCATCCAATGTCCTCTTCTGGTCTCTGTGGACACTACACTTAACAAAGAGGCAAAGCACTCACACACACAAAATAGAGCAAAACAGAAACTAATATTAAAATAGTAACAACTAGAAATTTTGAATAAAATTGTTTCGTAAAACATAGACAACATTCCTTAATTACTTTTAAATCGGACATTTAAATAGTTCTTTTAGGTTCTAAAATACACATTTAAATAATGAATATGGATTGTGGCTTCCATGTTTAGTACTTTCTCAAAGAAGCATTTCACATGACTGAAATATTACTAGCTTTCTGTAACTAAAAGGTTTTTGCTATTCATTGGGRGAAGGTTTTGGGGAAGGAGAGCATAATCTAATACAAAGTTTTCAAATTAGTAACATACACCCTGGAAATAATAATTCAGGAGTGGTATAGCTATGAAACTGGATCTCATCATGTAGCACTGGGAGGCCTGGAGATCCCTACAAAGACCAAACTGGCTTCAAACTCTGGGATCTGCCTGCCTCTGCTTCCAAGTGCTGGGACTAGAGGCATTCACCACCATGTTGGGCTTTGAAAGGTGCGCAGTAACTCGTTTGTTTTTCCTGTACTTTGAAAAAATATTATTGTATGTCATGTATGTATAATGTGTATRTGAGAATGCAGGCCATAGGTATGCATRTGTCTAGTGTAGGTGAGAATTTCGCAGAGCTGGTTCTTTCCTTCCACATTTATGTCAGTTCCAGGTATAAAACTTATGTCTCTAGGCTTTAGCTGATAAGCCATCTTGCCAGCACAGTAATTCCTTATATTTTTTCTAGAAAGATAAAACTAAACTTAAAACAAAGTCCATCAATCCAAGTGGTGCTACATAGTTTTCAGTGACATTATTATGGTGTCTTGACAGATAAGTGGTAGCAGGAAAGCAAGGTTGGAGCCACCAAATGTCTATATCAAAGTTTTGCAGAATCATACATAAAACTCGACTTAAAGTACAACAATTTATTTTTTTACATTTAAAATATATGAAAAAAGTAATACATTCAATTTTAAGAGATCTATAGCATTTCCCATTTGTCCAATGTTCTATTTGTCTGTGGCTACTCAGAAACAAATACATATTAAGTATTTGAGCCAATTTCCTACCAACTAAACTACAAATTAATTAGATATCTTGGGTGGGCATAGTTCTCAGCTACTAAAAGGAGAGGTCCTGTGATAGAAAATAGGAAATCAAATTAAAATAGTATTACATCACAGTTTATAGCCCTATTAATATGGCTGAATACYGTTTACATTACATAAATTAAGGCACTGAGATTTAGATGTGGAGACAAGAAAGTGAACCAAATAAAACAAAGATATATGAAAAAGTCATATGGAAACACTCGTTTGTAAATTATATTAAAAAATATAATTTAAAGCAACAAAAAAGGAGTTTGAATGGAGATATCCTGCATAAGTGAACGAACAATACTATTGCAAGACGACTGGGGTTATTAAATAACAATCTTAGTCTCAGGCATGAGATAACTCTCTACACATTATTGGTCAGAGAGGCTCCATAGGTCCCAAAATGACATAGGCTAGCTTGGTTGTGCGAGTGCACTGTGTTTATAGAAACTAAAGGAATGGGAGAGAACTCCAAAAAGGTTAACAAGCCACACTCCTCTTCCCTTCACAAACCTCACAGCAATCTTCTATGTAAAATTGAGAAAAAAGTCTCACTAACCGATTTCTCTAGATAAATTACCATTATCTCTACTGTCTCTCAATCCCCTCCCCTTCAAATTACCAATCATTGGGCTTTCCTCAGAAACTTGATACTTACAGTTTCCTCTATCTGGAATTCAATATTCAAATATCTGCTCAATTTGCCACTAAGTCCCTATGAACAATCCCTCATCACAGTCTGCTCAAGCTTTAGATTTATATTAGTACACTGAACGCTATAATTCTACTTAACATTATTAGTATATTAAAGGGCATTCACTTACCTAGCTGCATATTGTTAGTTTTGCCAAATAAAACCTAAACTTCATGAATGTAGGAACTTCATCTGATTTCTGGCAGTGGTTCAAGCTAAAAACAGTACAGGAAACTGAGAAGGCAGTTTGTTGGACGTACATAACTTCACTAAAGACTCTTAACTTTGCCAAGGCCTTTG
>BDUI01001208.1:177010-187138 GCA_002335545.1 Apodemus speciosus
GCTAGCAATGGAAATCATTCCATGACACTCAGGTGGGAATAAACCCCTCTAGCTCACCTTCTACATGGTGAATGTAAGCTAGACCTGAATGAAGCATCTTTTTCAAAAATGAACCACAGCCGAGCAAGACCAACAAGATTACTTCAGGAAACCAGTAGAGACATTTTCTCTTGTGTTGTTAGCTAAAAAGACAATGTATAGCCTAGAACTCTGTAAGATACTAATTATCTCCCAAAGACCACATAGTCCTTCTTTTAGTATAAAGCCAGTTCCCCAGAAGCTTTATCGGCATAGAGCCAAATAGCAACAACTAAATACTAAATTATGAAACTAAGTTCTGACCAATGGGATATAAACAAGAAGCAACATTTACCATCCTTGGCCAATCCTTAAAAGGAGGCTATCCATAACCATCCTGTTTCCTATTCTTTACAGGCCACATATAAATTCACTAAGGCTATCATACAAAATATTATAGATCAGCAGTTTGGTTTCTCTTGGGATCCCTGGCCTTGCTTGCAGATGATGATCACTCTCTTCCTTCACCTTCACACAGCCTTCTCTCTCTGTGCACATCTGATTTCTGTAGCTAAACTTCCTTTTATAGGGAAACCAGTCAAACTAGAGTAGGACCTATCCATATGACCTCATTTAACCTTAATTACTCTTTTAAAGGCTTTCTCACTAAACACAGACATAGTCCTGGACATCTGGAACATAGACATTTTGGTTGGTAAGCTATACTACACTAGATTTTTTTTAGATCAAATCAACACTGCAAGGTAGAGCTATCAGAATGTTCTGTGCTGATGAGAATGTTCTATCTATATGTAYACTCTTTGATATGGTAGCCAATGGCCATCCATGACTACTTAAAGTAAGTTTAAAATTTAAGCAAAATTATAAACTCAGACTCTCAGATACCACTAACGTACTAGGCAACACTACTTAAGGGGTGATACAGTAAGTAGTTAAGACTGCTAGAACTTACATCTGTGGATCTCTATGCCTGGAGTGTCAAATGGTCTCTGGTTCTACGTAGGAAATATTGGGAAATCCCTTGCCTAATATCRAAGAGAGCGCAGTACATCTATTAAGTACACAGCTCTGAAGAAAGCAGAAAAACAACATATTGAAGGGTGCTAGCTATGTATCAACAACAACAAATTCCTAAGTTTAGCTACAGAGCACAAGCAAAGACAGCTGTGAAAGCAATACTAAGGGAGCCTAAAGGAGCCAGCCCCAAACACAAGAGACCCAGAGATCAGTTACTTCTCAGGCTAAACAAGGATGCTTTGGTACTCTAAAATACTCAATAGKTCTATGACTTAAAGCATTTTTTTCCTGCCAAACAGTAGATCAGACTAAGAAGTGCTGCTTTCCTACCATAGGTGACAGCTTCTGATGAAACAATCTAGTTAGCTAGTCTAACTAGAGTAAGAAAGGAGGGCAGCACCCAGTCTGCTGCAAACAGTATCTTCAATCACACACAAATGTAGTCCTGCCTTTGAGATTTTGAAGATGTAAATCCCTAATCAATTAACTAAGTGTAAGCAAGGGTGATTTTTCCTAGTGAGCATGACCTACTCAAATGAGCTCCTCAAA
The DNA here is from genome assembly GCA_002335545.1 of Apodemus speciosus. Lineage (NCBI taxonomy): Eukaryota > Metazoa > Chordata > Mammalia > Rodentia > Muridae > Apodemus > Apodemus speciosus. The sequence continues at coordinate 178,616 of BDUI01001208.1, forward strand.
GAAATCTTGTTCTTGCTACCAAAAATGGAACTCTGACCAAAAGCTGAGTCCATAATTGTTCTCTTCATGATTCTTTCTAAGTGTTTGGGGAGAAGAACTCCAGCCTTTGGCCATGCATTTCAGCTTGCTCACGGAACTTGATTCCTAACGGCCTCCTGGACTGGCTTCCTTAGGCAGCCCTTACCATCTTATAAGACAATTAATTCCCTTTAATAAATCTCTGAATACTATCTAGCTAACCACGTAGTTACCAATCCTATATAAATCTCCTATCTGTTCTGCTTCTCTAATTCCTGACTGAAAATCATTCAAAACTATTATTTCCAATATCCCCAAGTAGCCAGGAAACACAACGGAGGGAGAAGGGTCTTACCGCAGAAATAAAATTTTTCCTTATTTAAAAAGGGGTGGGGGGAGGGCTGAAGAGATGGCTCAGCAGTTAAGAGCATTGACTGCTCTTCCAGAGTTCAATTCCCAGCAACCACATGATGACTCGCAACCATCTGTAATGGGATCTGATACACTCTTCTGGTGTGTGACTGAAGACAGCTACAGCGTACTCATACAAATAAAAATAAATAAATCTTAAAAAAAAATAACAGGAGATCTTTTACTATACTGCTTATGTCATATAAAAATTGAAACCTCTCAAATTTCTGACAAGAGTTTTATCACCAAACTACATTAATGATCACAGAAAGTTGTGATCAGGACCCAGGAGACAGCTCAGGAAAGATGCTTGCTGCCAAGACTAAAAAACTGAGTATCAATCCCAGGACGCATGTAGTAGGAGAGAAAATGGTCCCCAAATTTCTGACCCCAAATGTATACCACCATAAATTGCAAACCTGAACTACGTGATACTCAGGGCTACAAAGCAATGATGTCCTAGGGTCTGGTTGGTCTGGCTCCCCACCCACCAACCTAACTGCACACTCTTTGATTATTTACTGCTTCCTTTGGGTCTTATTTCAGATCTCATCTTACATGATTTTTGCCTTATCTTCTGTTTTGTTATATTGTCTATAAGCCAGTAGGTCACATTAAAATTTATACCTCTAGTCTAAACTTGTTCTTGATAATTGAGCTCAGACTCAATTATCTTTCCTTCCTTTAAGAAAATCAATTCAAAATCTCACTCAGCTACTACATACAGCTCAAAGTAGAAGTCACCAGTTCAATACTATGCAAGCTAAAAAGTAAACAAATCCTCTTTTGCCTAACCCATGTGTAGTGGTGACTAGGAACAGGTAAGTATGATCAAAGTTCCTTTAGAGAGGAAGAAAAAGGAAGTACACAGCAGTCATTGAACCACATGAGTAATGAGGTCCTTCCGGGACAGCAGTTATGAGGGCCATGTGCTGGCTGGCCACTATGCAAGTTCCTTATACATTTTGCCCTTTGGAGGAGTGTTCTTTTGACTGCTGTTTATGTCTTTGGGTGACTTTTTCTTGGCCATGTTTGAAATATAGGAGGTGATGGAGAGTACTTCCATTTCTAACGGCCTCCCAGACTGGCTTCCTTAGGCAGCCCTTACAACAATTAATTTCCTTTGATAAATCTCTGAATGCTATCTAGCTAACCAAGTAGTTACAATCATATATAAATCTCCTACCTGTTCTGCTTCTCTGATTAATCCCTGACTGAAAATCATTCAAAACTATTATTTCCGATGTCCTCAAGTAGTTAGGAAACAAGGGAGAAGGGTCAGAAGACAGACTAGATGTTGGCCAGAGTCTAAGCTCAATTATTAAGAACAAGTTTAGACCGGAGATATCAATTTTAAGGTGACTGACTGGCTTATAGACAATATAATAAAACAGAAGATGAGACAAAAACCATGTAAGATCAAATTCAAAACAAGACCCCAAAGAAGCAATAAATAATCAAAGGATGTGCAATGAGGTGTATAGGGGTGTAGGGCGAAGCAAGAACAACAAAAGACTAGCTAGTAAATATAGAAACCAGAGGAAAAGAATAAGGAAAGGGTGATGTTCTCTGAAGAAGCAAGACTTGGCAACTCACAGAAAAAGAGCAAGAGAGAAATTAACAAAATAATCAAATCCTGTATCCAAAAAGAGTACCAAGTTCTCTCTGGAAACCAGAATACTTACTACCAAAAGAAAAAACTCTAGGAAATCTTTACATATGGGGTCAAGGAAGGTCTCTTGTGTGGAGTGTCCTATGAGTCTTAAAATAGTAATATAATTTACTAAGCAAAATACTGTTTTCATACTGTGAAAACAAAAACATATGGAACAACATAAGAATACTCATAAACAGCACCAAAAGAAAGCCCAATATAAGGAATCAAAGATGAAATTCTAAAAGCAATCTAAACAAAAACATAAAACCAGTCAATGTTGACAATTATGAAGATAAAAATGCTATTTTTAGCCAGACAGTGATGGCACACACCTTTGATCCCAGCASTCAGGTGGCAGAGGCAGGGGGATCTCTATGAGTTGGAGGCCAGCCTGGCCTACAGAGCAAGTTCTGGGACACCCACCCAGCCCCCAACAAGAGAAAAACTAAGAATAAGAATCCAACTAAAATATCTTGTATGGGTACAATATAAATAGGTACAAATAAGTTCTTTAAGCTATGACGTTCCAAACATTTTCCAGATTAAGTAGCTAATAAGGAATATTTATGTAATATTCATACTTGAAATTTGGCTTCATGACAATCGAACAGTTAAGACTTACACAACACACACTACTATACTATGGAAGACATAAAAAGCAAAGCCAAGCTTCTGCCTTCAGACCTGATAGTCCTAACATTCTAGATATAAACTGCTAGGTCACTTAAAGTTAAAGATTCACAAAGAGAAGGGGAGAGGGAGAGAGGGAGGGAAGGAGAGAGGGAGAGAGCGAGAACACATTACTTATCCGGATAACCCTTCTGTTACCACTTACTTTCTCTGAGGCAGTTTGTAAAAGTCAGATCCAAGTAAAGGGATGTCAGTTTAACAGATCATTCTGGTTATCTAATAAAACGCTGGCTATAAGCTATAAGTCTGTGGGAAAAGTTTAAAAAAAAATCCAAACTAAAATAAATTATTACATAAACCTTATCCAGACTCCAAGTCAACCACCTCTATTTGAAAGGAAATAATCTTTCTTTTGGCATAATAAATAATAAATGAATGATAAAAAATGAGCATGTTTGGAATCAAACCAAGGTTAAACCTATTCTGACACTCATTAGCTATGCATCCCTCACAAAATCAGTTTAAAAAAACTAGTATCTCTGCCTATAAAATCAATGTCTCAAAAATTAAAAAAAAAATCAATGGGTGATTGGGGATGACGAGGTCAGAGAACTACTCGCAGGAGTCAGATCTCTCCTGTCTATCCTGTGAATTGCAGGGGATCAAACTCAAGTCATCAGGCTTCACAGCAAACTGGTCCTGGCACAAAAGTTTTATACTTCTGAAACTCACATCCCTTAAACAGAATATATAACTATTTAACCTCATTCTTACATTTTCCTAACCTCTATTTACTCATTGGCACATTTTTAATTTACACGTCTTTTTTAAAAACTTGTTTATCATTGCTTACTCAATGCAGATTAAGCATACAGTAGGAACTCATTTTTGAATAATAAAATAAACATGGTGACACCTACTTCATAGGGCTATGGAGACAGTAACATGGGAAAACATGAGAACTATTAACTCCTTTCACGTTAACTGCTATAAAGGATCTATTATACTCAATTATATATAAGAAAATGAGCTAGAGAGGTTAAGTAACTGAACCAAGACCACAGCACCATGATAGCTTAAAGAACTGAATATAAACTCCACACACACAGTCCATGCTCTGAGCCATTAGCTAAGTCTTCATATACAATGGGCACTCCAGTATTATTTTAGTATGTTGTTAGAATATTAGAGACATAAAGCGCCTTTTAGACATTCAATAGCCAATGATGATTAGTTTAACTTGTTTTCTGTCTCTAGGGAAGTTTCATAACTCAGAGTAATTAAGAAATTAAGAGACATTGCTGAGCATAATGGCGCATCTTTTAATCCCAGCAGTCAGAAGGCAGAAGCAGGCAAATCTTGGTGAGTTCGAGGCCAGCCTGGTCCACAGTGTGAGCTGTAGAACAGAAAGGGAAAGGGCTATACAGTGAGACCCAGTCTTCAAAACAAGACCCAGGGGGTTTGGGGGAGGGGAGTTGAAGGTGTTAAAATCCAAACATCAGCTATTCATAGGCTAAGAAGGAAGGCAAGAAAGGAGGAACTCCACTCATGATTTCCTAAATGATCTCTGGATTCTCCCTAGAACTGAAACTAAACAAACAGATCTGTATGTTGTCCCTTTTTTTTCTTTTTAATCAAGTCCTCTTTAAATAGAAGATAAGGAAATAATTAAGAGAAATTCTTCAAAGATTATCCATTTTAAAAATAATGCTACATTAGTTAAAAAAACAGAACTGGGAAAACAGCACAGGCCAGTTTCTCTGGGCTAATCTGATTCATGCATTTAACCACAGAGGAACCTAACATCTTCCCATTAAAAAAATAAATAAAAGAAATGAAAGAAGAAATTAGTGTCAAGAGTCTAACTTAGCAATAGCCCCTCTTTCTCCCTCATCCTCAACCCTACCTTGTTTACAGATGCCAAGTCTCCTGGCCTTACAGATCCTGACAGCACTGACTATAACTCATTGCCCCCCATTGTCTAAAGTCCTTTGCTAAGTTTATCTCTTATTTAAAAACCACATCTTTTTCCTCAAAATATAGGTGAAATCTTGATCGACTCCCACATACTTATATGTTATGCCTTTCTCTTCAACAACACTGCTCTTGAACTTAAAAGTTCTATCTTTAATATTCCCACCCTTTGAATTGTGCTTTAGAGAAAGCCGCCTTCCTCTCATATCTCCAAGTATGTTCAATAGGATACAATATTATCCAAACATCTGCTATTCATAGGCTAAGAAGGAAGTATACTTCTGAAATGAAGTATAAACTCTTTCAATTCTACCTTTTTCTTGTAAGTATTTAATTTAATCCAATGTACAACATGCTTCTATGTTGGGAGCCGTATTTTGTTGTTCTTTACTGGTCAGTAGCCCATTGAAAGCTGAGCAAACTACACTTTCAACTTAGAGCTAAAGCCTTGGTCAAAAGAAGGGAGGAGACAGGGGAAGTTCTCAATCTTTTGCACTCTTTCCAGGTACAGCTGGGAGGCTATTCGAGCATCGAAACTGTACCATCCATTCTGAGATACTTTGGATACCTACTCTAATGGATAAATAGGACTTGCAACCAGGTACTACAACTTACAAATAAAGTTATTATTTAAATCCATTTCTCTCCCTTTTCTCCCTCTTTCAAAAGACATAGAATATCCAGCTAACACTTCTTCAAAACAAATATATTTTTGTCATGTTAAATAATTCTTCATGTTTTTAAGTTAGACACTGCAAAAGTATACACTTCCAGATTCCCTAATCTTTTGATGATTTTTACCGGAGAATTAGTTCAAGGATCAGATTATCTGCATTTTTAAACTGTGTAGGCTAAAATAATTTTTTTTTGGGGGGGGGGGGAGGTACACTTCCCAAGTCCTGAAAATTAAACTTCTGAAGACATGTCAGGACAGTGAAAGAGAATAAGAAACTGTTGCCCACCCGCCCACCTGACTCAAGTTGCAGCACACACACAGTTCCGTGCTTTGCGCCTTCACTCTGATCAGCGGAGGCCAGTCCAGAGGGAAGTTCTACTTTCTATCTTGCCCATTTATCATGTGTTAGAGACATTTTTTAATAGCTCAGCTTTCTTACATATATTTCACCCAACAAATGACAAACCTATTGCTTTACTTGGGCAGATGACAGTGCAAAACACACTAAGGATCAAACTGTCTTAGTTGGTCAAAATTAATATATACAATACTTATTTTCAGATGAAAAACTCAGACCTACAAAAGTAACATACCTACAAGTATCGAGCCACCTGGCAACTAAGGAATTTTTAGGCAATGGACCAAACCACCTAGAGAGGTGCAGTTTGTAGCAGAATACTTCTTTAAGTACTACATTAAGTATATGGCCTTGTTCCAAACCAGAGCTTAATGTTAGAAAACTTAAAATCTTACTACTGGTGTTTTACTCACAGCTGCAAAACCTGAAATTCAGCACCAGTTTTTGAAATAGGTCAGAAGGGAGACAAAAGGAAATAAATCACTTTCGAAATGTACAGTTGTCACTGAGTCTCTAAAAACTTTGATTCCTATTTTTGCAACTATCAGACACTATCCTTCAGTTTCCTTTAAACCTTGCTGTCCTTTTTTTGTTGTTGTTTAAATAAAGAGGCTGAGTTGCAGGGGGAAAATCCTACCCACTTCTGAGAATTATAAAGCTGGTTAATTCTAAGTATCAAAACAGAAAAGGATTCCATCACATCCGCCTCATCATAGTTTCAATATTGAAGCTTTGTTTTCTCGGTTTTTGTTTGATTTAATGGTGTCTAGGGTCTTAGGCCTGCTAGACACTAGGCCTTGTCTCCACTGCCAGTAACGAAGCCTGAGCGACATGCTATCCCCAAACAACCAAGCAAGTACACACTACCTGTGCAAATTTACCACAATAGGCCACCTAGAAATAGCACAAGGGACAAGTTTGGAGGTATATATTTCTACRTTTAGAACTTTTCCTATGTAGCTTCATCTAATCTAAGGTTAGAAAAAAAGCTTTTTGTTTTATTGCTAACAGGGTGAGCCTCAAGTCCCTTTCCAAGGTGTCTACTTAAACAGAATTTGGATGGGAAAGGAAGAAGGAAAAAAAATCACTCAAAAGCAGCCTTTTACCAGGATCTGGGTTTGGGGAAGGAAATAARTGGCAAGCAGTATTTCTGGGTAATTCAATTAGTCTGCTCTCTTAGAACGAAGTTTTAATCAGCTTTTACAGCTTCTCTTCTCTGCTGCCTCAAGTTACTATTTCCTCCATATTAGGGTGTTTAAAGCTTCCATTTCATAGTATTGACAACAGGGTTAGTTCTAAAAGAGCTAACAACTGGTAGGTCGTAGTTGGCTATCAGTATGGTTCACTAAGCTTTTGGGTTAAAAGGAATAAGGTCCTACAACGCCGCCTGTCTGTGGACCCAGGAAAAACTATAAAGAGTTATGAAACCAGATCACTAGGACATAAGGCCTCCCTATCCTGGTCACAACCAAGCCTGGGTGCAAAGCAGACGCTTCTTCCCTGCTTACTTCACAATAAATAAACAAAGTAAGTTAATTAATTAAATAAAAAGCGAGACCTGGTTTGATTATTTCTTATTAAGGGAGACCCTGAGCACGTAGAACACCAAACTGAATTTTTATGTGCTAAGCCATTTGTCAATGCAAACGGCTAAGATCGGCTCATCCCAAAATCTTTCATAAATCGAGGAGCTGAAGATTACTTCGGCAGGCACAAGTTTAAATATATATATATATATATATATATATATATGAGAGAAAGAAAAGCCCTGCAGCAAAACAGTATGGAAAAGTACAGCTTCTCACGTGTCTCTCCCAGATACAAATACTTAGCTCCGAGTCCAGCACAATCTTACCACCCCTCCAGAATTGCTCTCCGCCACCTTACACTGACAGAAAACTACCAACCTCGCAGCCGGTCCCCCAGAGACTCTGCTACCTATTATCTTACCCCTCCCGCTTTAGCTCCGCCCCCGCCCCGGGAATGAGGTGGCCTTACTGGCCCCAGAGAGACCACCCTCCTGCCCCAAAGTGCCACCCGGGAATCTAAGCAATCCCTCCGCCCTGAACCCTGGCAAGGAGCATCCTAAGCTACCAAGCTCCTCACCAACTCCGTGCACTCTCCCGGTCCTCCCACCCCCACGTGTCAGCTACCCTCCCCCACGTTCCCACACCTCACGACTCAGGCCGAGCAAAGAAAGGGGACAAGCCGAAAGCCTGGTCCCCCAAGGCAGATCTCAAGCCCCGAGGGCTCGGTCCCACCGCAAGTCCCCCTCCCACCTTAGGCCCTTCGCGGTCCCCCTCCGCCCTCCTCGAGGTGAAAACCAGGCCCTTGCCTCAGAAACCTCCTCTTCCTCGTCGTCGTCGTCCTCCTCTTCCTCGCTGTTGTTGCTGCTGGTGCCGCCGCCGCCGCCGCCTCCTCCTCCGCCGCCGCCGCTGTTGTCGCTGTCGCTGCTGCTTTCGCTGCTGCTGGGGGGTCGGCAAGTCCGGTTCCGCTTGGCCTTGTGGTGCGGCTGCTGCGGTGGCTTCTTCTTCAGGAGCAGGTCGCAGACTCGCACCATCCCACGAGGAGACGAGGCCGAGCGAGCCCCGCCGCCGACCTCCGCCGCCGCCGCGGGGGGGGCCGCCACTGCCGCCGCCGCCGGGGGGCTCCCTTCTCCCTCAGCCGCCGCCGGAACCGTCGCCTTCTCCATCCCCGCGGGAAGAAGGGGGGGGGGGGACGCGGACGGGGGAGGGGCGCGGGGGCTCCGCTCTACCGCGACTTGGGTCGCGCCGGGCCCGACACAGCGCTCCGGGCCGC
>BDUI01001209.1:36351-48519 GCA_002335545.1 Apodemus speciosus
ATTTATTTATTTATTTATTATATGTAAGTACACTGTAGCTGTCCTCAGACACACCAGAAGAGGGTGTCAGGTCTCATTACAGATGGTTGTGAGCCACCATGTCCTTGCTCGGATTTGAACTCAGGACCTTCRGAAGAACAGTCAGTGCTCTTAACYGCTGAGCCATCTCTCCCAGCCCCACCTCTGTCTCTTAACGAGCTTTCTGCCCTATCTCCCACAAAGATCCTAAGCCTTGCAAGAAGGGGGTGTGATGAATGGCTGGTTTAGGACTGAGCAGTACAGTTTCTGAGTTTTAGCCAGTTGAGGTTCTCCGTGTAATTTGCTGTCTACTGCAAGTAGACCTTCTCTGAGGAGTGCCTTTGACCTACCTCACCAGGTTCTTGGCCCCTTGAATAGCRCCATGATCTGTTACATCTCTCGGAGTGGTCCTCTGATCTAATCAGAAAATGGTTGGTAATTCCATAATACGTGCGTCACTACTGTTCCCGTGGGTCTAGCCTGCCCCATCAGTCATTATAACTTGTGATAACTAAGTCCTAGTTCACAGCTAGGAGAGACGAGGCTTCCGTTTTCCCGACACCTTCTAGCATTATGAACACTAGCCAATAGGAATGAACCTTCTGGGGGAGTTGCAGCTTGATGTCTCCGTGATCTGTGACTCATGCATTGTCAGCAACAGGGTCTGATCCATGTGCTCTGGGGATAGCCAAGAGCAATGGTAATCWATAGCCTATAATGTTTGAGGAGGCAGGAGGCGGGCGGCCGGGCTGCAGATCTATATGGCCCCATTCACAACAACTCAAGAAGTAATTCACTCCGTTACTGGGGTGTTTATTTACTAACGTGGGTGTTTCTGTGGGGCCCTGGACATGCTAAGGTGAGCTTGCTTTCTTCGAGGTGTCTGAAGTCTATGGCTGAGCGTTTAGGGCGGTGTTACCATACCTGTGGGCGATGACCCTGTAGCTTTACTCACAACCGCACATGTTGGTATATCAGTGTTTCACATCTTGGGGAACTCTTGGGGTTCTATGGCCATAGAACTTCTGAACTAGAAGCACCCTAAGTTTGGAGATTTCCCTTTCCAGAAGGGGGTGTGTGTGTGTGTAATCCCGGAGTGTTCTAGACCTGTGCTCCTGTAGTTGAGCTGTTTCCTGATTTGAAGTCTCACCTTAGTTGTGTAGAGTTGCTGTACAGGCTGTGTGTGTGTGTGTGTGTGTGTGTGTGTGGCCTGTGGGCCATTACTCTGCACTCTGCAGGTCTTCCACCCCCCACTGTCCTCCATGGGAGAGGAGATATGTCCCCACACCCCTGGGCTGCTCATCTCTGACCCTGTCTGACAGGGAGCTGGGTAGGATTGAGAACACACTCTGCCCTTGTCTGCTGACCTCCTGTGGAGCCCAGGCAGCCCGAGCCAGCYGTGGAGAAGCTGCTAGGAGCCATATATGGCTTTGTGGAGAAAGCCTCTCCCTTCACAGGCAGTGTAGACGGCAGTCTCTTCCAATTCACAGTCCTTCCCGTCGGGGCCCTCACTGAGAGAGGTGACTCTTCCCTTGCTAGTAGTGCCCAGAGTGACTTAAGTATTTTGTGGGGCATGGAAAAGTGTCCTGTGTTTACTTTTCTGGGGCATGGAAAAGTGTCCTGTGTTTAGTTTTCTCTTCAATGTGATTGAAATACCTAGATAAAAACAACTTAGGGGAAGATGGATTGATTTTTGGCTCATGATTTAAGAGTGTAGTCTATCTGGTGGGCGTCRTGCCAGGAGCCTGAGGCAGCTGCTCATATCCACCTACGGTCGGGAAGCAGAGAGGTGAGCGCTCACTGTCATCTTAGGCAGGCTGGGTCCCCGGCCGATGGGATAGGGCCACCTGTATTTGGCATGAGTGTCTCTCTTTCTTCCTCAGTAAATCCTTTCTGCTTATCCTCAGATGCATCCAGAGATTGTCTCCTAAGTGACTCCAAATCTAGGCCCAGTGACAGTGGAGACTACCTTCACACTGCCCGCTCTCCTGGCCTCCATCTCTCTCCCCGTGAAGCATCCCAGAGGCCACTGGGGTTGACAGTGGGGTGCAGGGATGAGCCTCTCTCCGCTTCCAAGTCTTCAGTTTAGTTTTAGTGTATTTAGTTTGAGACAGGGTCTCACTCTACATCCCTGGCTGCCCCACCCCCCCCACTCCCACAGAACGCTTTGCTCCCTGTGTACTGGGGGTAGGGGTGTGCATCACCGCTCCCAGACAACTCTACCGTTTTAGAACGGGCTATATGCCTTGCTGGTGGATTCTGACCTACCCCAGCATCAGATGAGCTGACCTGTAACCCAGAAAGGCCACCGTCTCCTTGGTTCCTGTCCTGGTTTGGTTCCTGTTGCTATGGTAAACACTGTGACCAAAGGCAACTTGAGGGAGAAAGGGTTTGTTTGATTTACAGATCATATCCGGTTCATCCCCAAGAAAGCTGAGGCAGGAACTGACGCAGAGACCGTAAAGGGCGATGCTTACTGGCTTGCTTCCAGCCAGGCWCATGTTTACCTTTCCTAAACCTCTCAGGGCTACCTGCCCAGTGGTGCCAAGGTCGGCAGTGGGCTGGGCCCTCTAATATCCAGCAACAATTAAGAAATGTCCCACAGACGTGCTYACAGGGCATTCTGATGGAGGGAGTTTCTTAAATGAGGTACCCTCTTCCCAGGGGTGTCAAACTGACAACCCAGAGTAGCCACAGTTGTGTCTGCGATGGCCCTTCTGTGTGTGCGCCTCTGTTGTGTGCTCATGTGAATGGCCTTCCAGGATCTAGGGACAAGGACGAAAACCTGTTGCCATGGCGCCCATCCCACTCAATCCACCTGTTCTGCCTTGGTGGACAACTGGTCAGGAGGCTGTGTGCGTGTGCCCGCGTGTGCGTGCGTGTGTGTGTGTGCGTGTGTGTGTGTGTGTGTGTGTGTCCACGCGTGCGCATGTGTTGAGCCTGCAGCACATGGCTTTCCGTGACCCTTTGTGTTGCAAGGTCCTTGTGGCAGCAGGTCCACGGTAGGGATCCATGCTTCGATTTGTTTCCATATTTGTCAGAGGACATTTAGGTTGCTTCCAAATACATTTTTGAACAGTTTTGAAGTTAGTTGTTAGCCTYTGAGTAACTAACTTTATTGGGGCCCCATGGGCCAGGCTGGCGGTTTTTCCATATTGAGTGTGTGTGTCACGATTGGACCTTGTTTGTTTGTGCTCTTGGGGGATGGAATTGCACATCACCCGTGAAGTCCATCTGCACCACCAATTGTTCTGGGTCATCAGAGCCTGTCTGGTCTCTGGGGTAAATCATAGTATGTCCGTGCTCTGCGAGAATTCAGCCTTCCGTACTGTTTGTCCRGTAGGTAAATCCGGGACACTGCCGAGCCCAGGTGGTCAGCGTCGTGCTGAGCCTGGCTGGCTTACAGAAGCAGCGTGCTGACCGGTGGGCGCCCGCGGATGCTTGTGCTCAGTGCTGACCCTGCAGCGCTGACTGACTGCTGTCCTGTCCTCAGGACCTCTCTCCCTCCAGCTTGTTTCTGCCTGGGCCTGCTAGGTTTCCTGTTGTCCTTCTTCTCGAGGAGATAGAAGCCTCTGGGCAGACTGGGCCTTTCTCYTCCTTCCCTTGTCCTGGTTCAGTCATCAGAGCTGTGTTGAAGATTAGGTGTAGCTTTGATCTGRCGTGTGAGGCTTCAAAGGGAGAACCGCTCATTCATCCACAGTGACATTGGTAGCACCAGSGGCAGCTACAGGCCTGCCCTGGAGAAGGCTGGGCTCGTGGAGCTGTGCACCAGCTGTGGGCGTGGCCTTCTGGCGAGCACCCCTGGAGCTTTTCTGCAGGGAGGGTGGGCTGCAGCTTCTGCTCRCCCCTCAACAGCAATCCTTTGACGGCGTCGTCGCCTTCAGTGGCTCCTCACCAGCTTCAGTGCTGTTAGCTGGGTAATCCCATTCTGTTCCATCTGGATTCCCTCACTTGCCAGCAAGTATTAAGAACTACTTACAAGTTGGGCGTGCTGGTTACAGTTACAGCCTTTAGTTCCAGTGTGGGAGGCAGAAGCAGGTGGATTCCTGTGAGTTCCAGGCCAGTATGGTCTACACAGCAAGTTCTAGGCCAGCCATGGCTACGTAGTGAGACCCTGTCTCAAAACAAAATGAACAAAAACTGCCAACACATGTAGCATAGTGATTCATGTCTAATCACAACTCCAGAGACTGAGGCAGGAGAATGGCTATGAAGGGCAGCCTGAGCTACATGGTAGATTCTGCCTGAAATAGCAACAACGAACAGACAGACAAAATCCTTTCAAACAACATGTATATAGACATAAACCCAAGAAGAAGGAAGTCTAGCCAGCGGGTGGGGAGGGGTGGGGGGATGGGGGGATGGGGGGATGGGGGACAGCCAGCATGTGGCTCTTCTCCCTACCTGCAGTGGTTGGGTTGGGTGGTTCCCCACGTCACATGGCTTATAAATGTCTGTTTGCATCTGTGTGCAATGAGGCAGAATCATAGTGCTGTGACCTGTGGCAGGTCATCAACTGTGCACTGGGGACTCATGTGTCCCATATCATTGAAAGTGTCCTTTCTCTTAGGTTTGTTTAAGTCAGTATTTGTACATACAATAAGCCTCTCCAGCCCTCCAGCATTGTTTCTAGGCACTGTGCCAGTGTAATTTCAAGTTCCCTCCCACCCCCCTCTCTCTCCCTCTCTCTCCCTCTCCCTCCCNCTCTCTCTCTCTCTCTCTCTCTCTCTCTCTCTCTCTCTCTCTCTCTCTCATTTTAAAAATTATGTATGTGTGTCTGCAGGTGTCCTCCTGGAGGTCAGGAGGGGGTTTCAGGTGGGTGTGAGCCATCTAACATAAGTGCTGGGAACTGAACTCAGGTCCTGGAACTGCAGCTAATGTTCCTAACTGCTGAGCCATCTCTCCATACACTGGTTTCAAGTTCTTAGAGATACCTTCCAACTGGGAGAGAGCTGCCCCACGCAGATGCCACATTGCCTAAAATCGTCCCATTTTCCCTGTGTACCTTGACCATAGCTTAAAGCCGTCACATTCCTCMCYGWGCCTGTGTTTCTCGGGCATCTGGGCAGTGGCCAGCCAAGTGGCKTGCCTTCAGTTCTCTCTCTGTCTAGGTGGCTCTGCCTGTCCATGCAGTCAGTGCTCTGCTYGCCCTCCCTGAAGATGGGGTTCTTATCCAGCAGGTTTCTCTCACATGTCTCTAAGGGCTGTCCAATGACAGCCCTTGTGCACCTCYCACTGCCAAGGGAATTTGGAAGGAGCGATGTCCAGGGCTGTTCCCCTCAAGTCTGAAGYTCCAACATAGGTACAACATGGGTGTGCCTCTCAAGTGCAGTGTGGAGAGGCCAGGGAATGGCTCGCCCGYGTGCTTCCCCTTTCCGGAAAGTGGCCAGGGCCAGCAGCCTGGGAGCAGATGGAGAGGGATGAGACTGGAGGAATGCAGGAGCTACCTGCATGGTAGCAGCAGATGGGCACAGCGTCTGAGCGTGTTAGGACACATCTCACACTCCRCAGTGGCTAAGGTGGTACATTTCTGTGAATCACGGGAAGGRGGCTGCCCTGACCGTCCTGCCTCCAAAGTGCCCATCTCTGGTRTGGAAGCTTTTTACTCTGAGATATGTTTGCAGCCAACTCATTCCTTGGTGACTTTGGGCTTCTGCCTTCTGCTAAATGCGGCCACCTGAGCACCAGGGTCCCAGCCCCCACTCTCAGCTGGCCCCAGCTGGGAGCTCGCCTGCTATTGTCATAGGCTGGTATTTGATAGAAATTGTCAAAGTCACAGGGAAAGCTCACAAGGCCCCACCAGGAGATGAAGAACCACAGGCAACTCATGACTGCCTCATGTCAGCCGTCAGGATAAGCCCTCATAGGGTATCCAAACCCAGGCTGTCAACCCCAAACACTGTACAAGCAAGCAACAACAAATGGGCTTAGCAGGATGTGTGTGTGTGTGTGTGTGTGTGTGTGTGTGTGTGTGTGTGTGTGAATTTTAGGAGTTGGGACACAATTGGAGTGGGAAGAGGGTGTGGTAGACATGATGCAAATACAGCATTCATATGAAATTGTGAAGATGTGTTTCTGCTAGAACCTATTGGGGAACCCCATAGCGGTCCTTTAAAGGACAGCAGCCAGGCCCTCCTTTCTGCGCAGCCCAGAACTGAAGCCACCTGCATCTAGGACTGCTGTTCTTCAGTATTCCGAAGAATGAGGGAGCGGCTTTAATTTATTTTAAATTGCAAGCCTGTCTATCCTCAGGAAGGAATCGATTAAAGAAGCCAAACAGCCCCGTGGACTGTATCTGCTTGATTTCAACAATTTACTCCTTAATTAATTATTCTGACTAGGGAAAAAAAAATCCCTCCATGGGATGCCAGTATTTAGAAGTGACATTTCAAATAGCTGGTGAGAAAATTGGGGACGTTTYCTGGTTTCTGTCACTTGTTAAATTTGCTTTTAAGAYGCTCCTCGGGGCTGTATTAGGTCCACGCTGGGATGTTAGAGTGAGGTACTGGATCTGCGGGACCCGCTATGCTCCAGGCGTGGCCGTGCCACGCCTCTGAGGGGAAGCCTCCCTCCCGGACAAGGCTGAGGTAGGGTGACTTTTCAGTGTTTTATATTTGGTAGGAGGAACGTTCTGAATGTTGTCTGGCGGGAATGTCATGGGTGTGTATGTGTCCCACTATTCCGGGTGTGAGTATCTCAGTGTTACGAGTGAGAAGGTGGTATTTCTGTTTACTATAATCTAAGACAAATGTGAGAATTTTCTTGCAGTTGAAATGCTCCTAAACAAGATCCTGGACTTGCRTTTCACTGAGGGCCCCGTGGCGTTAAGCCTGGCCCATTGAGGAGCTTGGATGGTCCTGCTGGCACTCCTGTGTCTTATAAGAGCTCTTTGTCACAAGCAGAAGCACAAGTAGTATATTTGGGCTGGAGAGATGGCTCAGCGGTTAAGAGCACTGACTGCTCTTCTGAAGGTCCTGAGTTCGAATCCCAGGAACCACATGGTGGCTGACAATCATCCATAATGAGATCTGATGCCCTCTTCTAGGGAGTCCGAAGACAGCTACAGTGTACTTATATATAATAAATAAACTTAAAAAAATTTTTTTTAAAAGTAGCATGTTCTCTAAGCAATTTGGGATCAATTTCCCTCCAAGCAAGGACTCACCGGTGTCTGTAGAAATGGTGGCCTCAGAGGGTCAGGGCGGGTGAAGCCTCCATAACAGAAGTCTCACTGGCATTTCCTTTCAGTCAGTACTGGAGTCGAACCCAGGGCCTGTGCATGGTAGGGGCAAGCCCTCCCCTGACTGAGCTACATACCAGCCTGGGCTGATGTCTCCTGCACTAAAGGTACAGGCTCATCTTCCGCTCCACACAGCAGCTCACAAACGGGGCTGCAGTGCCTTCAGCCYGAAGRGAAAGGGGTCTGAGCGAGTCTATCCTGTGGCTCTCCACAGCTGGCCTTCCGCMGACTTTCTTCCTAACCACTAAGAGGGACTTGAAARCAYACAGCACATTTAGACTCACTTTGGCCCCGTGACAGGCACATGGTGGGTGGGGCTGTTTATTATGGGGTCTTGGTGACTCAGTGACACAGATTTTGAGACCTTGCCTGTTTGGAGAGTGGGTGATAGGAGCTAGCCAGTGTAGATGTCACTCAGGCTTTGGCTGGGCACTTCAGAGCKGGCCACTGAGAAATTCAAGTGACATGGGCCCAGAGTGGTCAAAGTATCTGGAGCATGCGAAACCATGCGGCTGGAGAAGGTCCCAGCTGTACTGGGGCAGAGCTGCCTTTTGGGACACAGCCCTACAGATTCTGGGTTATGAAGATGGAGGCAGGAGAAACTGAAGGACACTGGTGTCTGGCAATGRGTCCTGGCTGTGCCAGATGCTATGGCTGTAGTCTTAGTGTTTTATTGCTATCAAGAGACTCAATGACCATGGCAAGTCTTATAAAGGAAAACATTTAATTGGGGCTGGCTTACAGTTTCAGAGGTTCAGTCCATTATCATCATGGTGAGAAACATGGCAGCGTGCGGGCAGACTTGGTGCTGGAGGAGCCAAGAGTTCTACATCTTGATCTGAAGAAGGCAGTCAGGAGACTGGATATGTTTCCCACTGGGCCAAGCTTGAGCATGTAAGACCTTAAAGTCCCACCTCCACAGCGACACACTTCCTCTAACAAGGCCATACTGCCTCCAATAAGGTCACACATTCTAATAGTGCCACTTCCCGTGGGCCAAGYGTATTCAAACCACCACAGCTGTCTTGAGTGGGTAGGGGTCACGTGAAGAGCTAGCTTGCTTACTGCAAATTCAGTGTACCCAGAGCACAGTGGCCCTTAGTGAATTTGTCTTTTAGGCAGTGGCTTGGTGTGCTTGTGGGACAGTGTTGAGGTTGTCAAAAGACAGTTCTCTTGGAGCAGGCTCTGACTCAGTCTGTCTTCCTGCATGACATTCGCATGGAGGCCATAGGTGGCAAGCTGTGGAACCTGCTCAGCTGGGCTCAGAATGTAATGGGGAAAGTGCGCGTCTCCAGGCTGAACACAGCAGGAGAACCCAGGTCCTGGGTATGGTGTGCAGAAATTCTGGGTACCAGAGGCTTTGAGGAGAGGGGACAGCAGCCTCGGTTACCCACTGGTGGCTGCTCCACATAGTACAGGTACCTAGGAAGTGGGCATCTCAGAGCATGGAGGGATTGCCAGGGCTGCAGTGGGACACATTAGCTCTGGGATCTGGGCAGAGGAGTAGTGGTTCTGTGTCCACTGCACTGTAGGAGCTATGGAGCGTCACCACTGATTTAACCAGGGACCTTTATTTGGTGGAAGTGAGGCTTAATATCTGGCCTGGAGAGACAAGGAGGTTGAGTTCAGTCTGGTAACACCAGGCATGACGGGCAACAAGCAGGTCAATTTCAGAGCCTGGCTTTTCTCTGAGGTTTGCTGGTAAATTGGGGAAACTGCTCTGTGCGACTCCATCCGGCCCTGGGCCTTTGTCTACGTATGATAGGTCCTGCAGTGGCCCCATCACCTGGCCGGGCTTTTCTCCCCTTGTTCAAGCCACCTCCCATCAGAGTGGAGGGGTTTGAGATGTCACTGTCAGTGTCTTACTGTTATGGGGGTCACTTGCCTGCTTCCCGCAGCCTGGTCTCACCCCTCCCCCGCCTCACCTTTCTGTGTTAGATCAAGTAGTGATGCTCTGAGGCGGACAGGTGATCAGAGGACAGTGTGAGCCCTGCAACCTGGGCCCTGACTGGCACTGCCGTCTGCCAGGAAGTCCCCGACAGAAGGACCGTTTGCCAGTTCTCCTGGGTGGCAGGTAATACCTTGGCTTGAGAAAGGGCCTGTGTTGAGTAGGTTAGTAGAAGATGCTCATAGGTTCTGCTACCTCAGTGGAAAATATGACATTCATTCTTTCCAAGACAGGCAGAGAGCCAAGGCGTGGTCTCAGTCCCATGTGGTGGAACTGAGATGTGGGGGAAGGGCCACTCTTCTCTTCCTTCTGGGCCTCCCTGCTGCTCAGGTGCCCTCCCCCARCAGCAGCTCCAGCCTCACACTTGCCGATTTCCGGTTTAACATTTTCTTCCCGATTCTATTAAAATGCATCTGGCCTCACAGATTGTAAGGGCAAACCAGACTCCAGGGAGTGGGTCTGAGGCATGGGTGGCTTATTCGTGGCCTGTTAGAGATTCAAGTTTGAGGTCGCTGTGTCTGTCCCCAGCTCAGGTTGGAGAGCAAGAGGTGAGAAAGGCTCTGGTCCAGCTCTACCCATCCACGCTGCTGTTGGAGACTTGTTCCAGAAAAAGAATTAGAGCAGTGGCCTCCAGGCCTGGTCCTGCCACGTCATTGGTCATTACTGATGCTCACATTTGTATGTGCGGATAGAGCACAAGTGGAGGCTGACCTACAGTGCTCTCCTCAGTAGATGAAGACTGGCCCTCTCCTTACTTAGAAGGAGGGGTGTGGCACTGAAAACAGGATTGCACTGCTGTTGCCTGCGGACTGAGCCRCGCTGGGCCGCCAGCAGTGCAGGAAGCTRCTTCACTTGGGGTCTCTGAGAAGTGCGTCAAAATGGGGTGCTTCTGTCTCTTCCTCAGAGAGTGACTGAGCACTGTGTAGGGGGAAGAAGTCTGGGAAAGAGTCTCCCTATGTACTAGATGGAGGAGCTTGTGTGGAATGTGGACCCCTGGCTAGGGAGTCAGTGCTGGGCAGAGCTGTGTACAGTTATTTCCACATAGTTGTAATTTACAGTTGTGTAGGTCCGATGTGAACTCCCCTGGCCGTGGTGTGAGACCAGAGTGGGGTGTGAGACCTGATTTGAATCCAAAGAGCAGGACCCTTAGCTGGACAGGTTCCCAGGAACCCGAAAGCACCAGGATCTCCCCAGGACTGCATAACCATGAAGAACATTAGCTGTGTCCCCACTCGGGGACGCGAGTTTGAACAGGCCTACTGTGGACCTCTAGTTGGGCATATCCCTAGGTCTCTCTGTGGAAGGGCGCAGTGGCTGCTCACGTCTGTCTTTGTGGGCCTTTCTTGTTTTCTTTTTCATGGTTGGTTGAGAATGAGTCTTGCTGGGTAGCCAAGGGTGACCTTGGTCTTCCTGCCTACACTTCCCAGGTGCTGGGGGTTACAGATAATGCGCCTCACACCAGCCTGAGCTGCCCTGGCTAATTACAGCTGTCAAGTCGAGTCTTCTTCTTTTAAATGTCAGCTGCCAAGGATGAGGACCCTTCTTTGCATAAAGGCATTGTCTGCAGATCTTCTCTCTTCATGACAGTCTGCCTGTCAGGCTGTGGAATAGCTCACACTTTGGCCTGTGGCCTGCTACCAGGAATGGCTCTACCATTTGGCCCAAGAGCCCTGGCCCTTTTCCTCATGCCAGTAAGCATGTGGAGGTAAGAAACGAATTTGATAAGTAGGTGTAGACCTGCTGAAACCTTGATAAGTGTCTGTGCCCCGCCTCACCTGAGAAGATGCTGACTGTGGAATAACAGTCCTGTGTCCCCATCCCCCCTCCCGCCCCCGTAACCCCCTGTAAAGACTGACAGCGTTGAATTATAAATCAGTAGTTTGCCGGGCAATGGTGGCGCACGCCTTTAATCCCAGCACTTGGGAGGCAGAGGCAGGCGAATTTTTGAGTTCGAGGCCAGCCTGGTCTACAAAGTGAGTTCCAGGGCAGTCACAGCTACACAGAGAAACCCTGTCTTGAAGAAAAAAATAAAATAAAATAAAATAAAATAATAGGTAGTTTTACTGTTATGGCTGTTGACATCAGCTGCTCTTTCATTTCCCTGTGCATTCAGCCAGTCCAGTTGTGCATAAAGAGGCACAGGTCCCACGGTCAGGATGCTTAGAGTCYAGTCTAGTGAGAAGCAGACTGTGGCTCTAGGACCGTAAGGCACGATGACTCCGGACTCGAGGAAAGCCCGAGTGAGGTGTTCTGCTTCCTCAAGTTACACCAGGGCTCACTGTGGGGCAGTTTCAAACAGGTGCCAGCAGCAGCTGGGCCACCCTGTGGCCATTGTGTCAGGAAGRGTGACTGGGGTGCTCCCTTGAGCAGCCCCTTTTGTTTTAGGTGTGGTATTTTGAACGTTGCAGGGGAAGAGTTGCTGGGCCTGAGGGCGTTTCACTTGTGAGAGACTGGCTCAGAATTTACTAAGCAAAACTATTTTTGAGATGGGTTTGGGGGCCATTTCTCAAAGGGTCATGGTCGGAGTTTCATACTGAACCACAAAAGCCATTGAAAACTTCACTGTAAATCGGCGGTTTCAGTCTGAGATGAAAGTGAGTGGTTGGACCTCTACATGGGGTGTCACTGTCACTGCTCACTCTAAGCTGCTGTGTGCACCCTGCGCTCACACAGCACATTCTATCGCTTACTGAAATAAGGTCAACATATATTTAGCAGATTACTCATTAAACCAAAAGGGCCACATGAGYGATTGTAGYGCTCCACCCTCTGGGCCCTCCAGASAAGCCTGGCTTACCCAGCACCCTCACACCCCTCAAGTGTCTGCTCCCCCAGGGCCCCATTTCCTGTCTCACTCCAACTAGCTATGATGACAAGAGAAGATTTCCCAGAGGGTTTTTTGTTTTTTGTTTTTTGTTTTTTAAAATCAGGTGAGATCAAAGCAAAAGACTCCCAGGCAGCT
>BDUI01001209.1:131105-145335 GCA_002335545.1 Apodemus speciosus
ACACCAATTTTACTAGGTGTGTGTTTATCAAAAACAGTTTATACATAGACTAGATAATTTACTCCTTACATAACCTTGCTGTCAGATATAATCCTTTCTCCATTTTGGATTGTGAGTTAAATGACTTAATGGTTAGAAAATATGACATGAGGGTCAAACTTTCAACTACTATGTTTTTCTTAACAACATTTTATTTATTTATTCATCTATTTTCATTAATTCCTTTATTTGTGTGTATTATTATGGATGCACATGAGCATGTTTGTGTATGAAGGCATGTATACATGTGTAGGGGACAGAGGAAAATCTGTGTGGTTCTCACCTGTATTGTCTCCTGTTGCTGCATATGTGTGACTAACTTACCTGTGGCTTCTGGGRATTCAAGAGAATCCTGAAGAATGGAGAGAATCTCGGCATTCCAACTCTTCATAAGAGTGCTGGGACAGACATACTTGGCCGACTCTAACTTTTATATGGGTTATGGGATTAGAACTCATTAACTTGAATTCAGTATATCTAAAATCTCATCTTTCTTCATGCAGTCTAATTCTTGACATGCTCTGCACACTGTGAAGTAGGTGGATTCGTCCTCATAATGGATTTTCTAATCCATGCATTCRTTTACAGTCAGTGCCTTCATAATGATGCCTTTCCTAATGTAGCTTTTGAGACTGACCATACCACAATTCCCTACAACTAAACTAGCCTACCGATGTTCTACTCTGTCCCAACTAATATTTYCTCATTTGCCCATAATCTTTTCTGTCCTTGGTGGTCTTCTCACCTACCTGATTAAATCTTTTTCTGTTCTTAATCCATCCAACTGTTTCCATGTTTCTGAACATTTTCTGCTTGCCATGTCTGCTGAATGACTAACACACTTACTATTAAATTTCACTCACTCACTAGGCACTTGTTATATTTTTGTTACCTCTTTGTTTATCTGAGCTTGTGCATGAAACTGTCTTAGAAACTTCTTGGTAGTTTCAAAGCACTTGATCAGTGCTCTGTACTGACAGTGTTTAATGATTATATATGTATTACTACTTATACATTTACTTCATAATTTGTTATGTTTGGGTTTATATTTATATTGATAAGTCTAGGAGTTTATGGCATTTCTCTTCCAAGCTGAACTTTAACTCCTGTTCCTCCTACCTCTTCTTTCTAATGCTCAGATTATAGGCCAGGCCCTCTATACCTATCTTATTTCCTCTTCCTGACTATATTCTTTTACTATTTTGTACAGTTTCAAAGTAAAACTTTCCTTTCCCCAGTGTGTTGTGAAATGACCTTTTCATATGGCTAAAACCACTTAAATTTAGTTAGGTACCTACTTATTTTATTGCATTTCAACAAACTTTTTGAAAATATTTGAATATTTTCATCAATTGGAAAAAATTAAAGTTGTTTCTCTCCTTATCTTTTCGAGTTTATGGTACAACACACAATCTCCTCCATGTACTGCCACTGTTCTGTCATCATGACCATTAGTCATCAACTGTTCTCATGAACAGGAAAAGTTGCAAAATGCTTCATAGAATTGGCATCACTAGTCAACATTTAGAGACTGCTTATTTACAAGAACCAACTGTGGAGCCAATTAATACCTTTGTTGTCAGCTAGGTAGATATGTGTTCTAGTTGGTACTTTTTTTTAAAATCATTTTTGGTAGATAGTCGCATAAATATTTTAATATATATTTTTAAAATATCTCTTCTTATATCATATTTTCCTCTTTTATTGTGAGTGTTAGTGGAGGAGCAAATGACAGACAACAAATTTACTGATGGAAAATTTTAATTTTTATACTATCATAGTATAAAAATTAGCCCAATTTGGAGGTATATATTGATTCATTTCTCCCAATACAAACTTGACTCACACATGTTTTTCCTTTTTAAAAGATATTTTTATTATTATGTTTTTAAGTAGATGTAAGTATGTACACATGAGTATAGGTATGCACAGAGGCTCTGGCCTGGAGCTAGAGTTACAGGTGGTTGTGAGCCATCAAATGTGGTTGCTGGGGATTGGCTCAGATCCTCTGGAGAAGTAGTGCATGCTCTTAACGATTAAACTATCCCCCCCCTGCTCCAACACATATTTTCAAACTTTAATAATAAAAAAATATTTTTAACAGGCAAGTTTATTGACTTTAATAAAAAAAACCATCATGGAGTGAAATTGTATCCACAAATACTTTGGGTACTGTATACAAAGAACTTTGAAAGTAATTACAAAAGAATACATGGTGACAATGCCAGTAATTCCTAAAGATACAGTGTAGTAAAGTTGTGTAGACAACAAATGTATTTGCTTATGAGCTAKAAATGCTTCATAAATCAAAACTCTTTTTAAGACGTGAGAGCGCAGCTTTTATAAGCCTTTAACATTTTTATAATTGTGACTTCTAAAAAATTGATGGATTTTGCTTATTAAGATAGTTTTAGGYTTACAGAAAAAATAGAACAGAAATTAAAGAGCTTCTGCATTCCTATTTCTTTATTGTTAACTCCCTGCACTGGTCTACTCAAGCTATATGATGAACTAATATTCATATATTATTGCTCACTGAAGTCCACATTTATAGTAGCCTTCACCTTTGTTTTGTAAAGTTCCAAAGGGATTTCTGCATACAAATTTCCATACGTGCACCACTATAGTATCAAAGAAGAAAATAGTTTTACTTGCTTGAAATTTTCCTCTATTCCATTTATTTATTTCTCCCCACTCAACCCTTTAAAAGTGATGGCAACCATTGGTCTTTTTGTTGCCACTATATTCTTGCTTTCCCAGAACATCAGAAAGCTGGAAGCACACTGTATTTTGTYGCTTTCCAAGATTGCTTCTTTTCACTTACCAATAGGCACTTATGCTCCCACAATAGCGAATTTTTCTAGCAATGGATCTTTGCTTAATACAGACTTAAAGTGAGGCCATTTTAGATCTTTTTCTTTTAAAGAAAAGCACTTGTACACTTTAAATTATGGCTGTGTCTCCTGAATGGTTTCCTTATGGAATTTTTCATATAGGGATTCTGAATTTTAAGGAAATTACACTGTCAAAATTGACAAAAGTTTTCCTGTTAGAAAAAAATGTTCCAAAGCATGTTAACTCTTGAAAATGGCTCCCAAAGAGGTTTTACTCTCCTATTTTGTTAGCAGGAATTGTTTTTAAGAGCTGAAATGTGCCACAGACTAAAGTGGTTGACATGAAAATAAACATCAAAATCCCTGTGAATTAAAACCCATAGTGCTAAGCAACATAAGGGAACATTGTAGCGTGTTGCTCCTGGGATGTCTTATGTGACCAACACCATGATTTGCCATATGAGCCTGGAACACTGGCCTTGAAATCTGGGGCTACAGGGATGTTAATATTGACCATCTAAAACTTAAACCATTGCCTTGCTGTTTTCCATGTACCATGTAGAATTTGCACATATTTTGGTTTTAGAGAGTATGCAACTTTAGTTGAAAAAAAATTAGGACATAGACTACCTTAATTAAAGACTAAGAGAATTTTCAGGAGACATGAACATCTGTTCTGTTTATGACCTAGAATATGTCTTGTAGCCCCATTGGCTTTCAGATGTTTCCTCCTTTGATCTGTTACTGTAGTCACTAAAATTATTGCTTATCCAYTCAGGAGGTCAAATACCATGTGAGTTTTTAAGGGGAAATAAAAGAAACAATATAAACAAACATTTTAAGTATAAATAATAAAGAACATATAATATAGGTATTTCAGCAAGTTTATAACACCTTTAAAGGATGTTAAAAATAAAAGGAATAGATATCAGGATAGTCCTTAAACTCATCTTCCATGTGTTTTAAGAAGGAAATACCTTCTCTTAACTCATTTATTTATGGCTTCAAGAAACATTTATTGAGAGTGTGGTATTAATATGAAACTGAAAAAATGACCTTATTTCTAAATTCTCTCATGTATAAAACTCATAATAATCAATCCTTTATAAAATAATGTTTAAAGGTCTCTATCCATCATATTGTTTAGATCTGTTCAACTGATAGGAAGTTTGTTCTTAACTTGATTGCTAGTCTATATTRATAATGCAAACCAAACTGTAATAAATAGCTGCTTGAACTTTTTCATTTATGCTRAAAAGAAAACCTTAGGTGTGACCTACTTTTGCATTTGGAAAAAAGACGACACTTGTGGTGACTGGACACATGGATGTGAAGGAGATTACCTAGTTGGTTTTCATGAGAACAAAACTAAGAGGATATAGGTATGTAATGTTCAGTACAGCTCCTGGAACATAGTTTCTCAGTAATTAGCATTGCCATGTTTCAGAAAATAGGTTTTCTAATCTCTCGCATTTTATAAATGAAAAGAGATTTGCATTAGATCTCTTGCTTTAAAAAAATCCCATATCTGAAGTGTGGGAATGAAAATATTTACCTGTATTTTAGAAGTATCCATCACATGGTTTAAATATTTATTTCTCAGAATACCTACTTTGTTGACATATGCTTCAAGCAATTCACATGTTTGGGTCAATTTGTTTTGACAAGTGTCACGGACTGTGTCCAGTCTCATGGAGGACTTTTAGCTACAAACAAATTAATTATTAAACTGATATTTAGCTTTAACATTTGAGACTCTTTAAGTGTTGTCTGTAGCTAGACACTAATTATATTCACTTTATCATACATAGAATTTTTGAAGTCTTCTTTATGTAGAAAGTATATTTTACACAATTTTTTCTTTTCACTTTTTTAAAAATCATGAGTGACAACATAAGACACAGAAAGGCAAAAGCTCTTGATTCTGCAATTCGTTCTCGTTTTTTACTCTAGCTGATTTTATGGAGAGATTCTTAGCTATGGCTACCACATTTCCMTGGGTTTTTGAAGACTTCTGAGCAATGTGTTAGAACTTGAAGATAAAGTTCTGTTCCATAATGTTCCTTTTCTTATAAAGACTAGACTAAAGAAAGTTTTAAATGAGAATTGAAAAATGAAAATAATCAAAATGGTATTTGAAGTGCAATTAAAATTTTAAAAATGKTTAGGCATATAAATAAATTGGATATTGACAAATTTGAAAACATRGAATATTGTTTGACTACAATACATGAGACAAGAGGWTGTAGGGATTGCTCAGTGTGTAAAGTTTTGGCTAAAACATAAGGACTTGAATTCAGGTCCTAGCACCTATATGAGAGTCTAGTGTGGGAGCATAAGTCTGTAAACTCCTCTGACCCCTCTCCTGTGCTGGAGGAACAGAGACAGAAACAGGTGGATCCTGGAGAATTTCTGGCCAGTTGTCTAGCTGAAATAGTGGCTGTCAGTTTCAGTGGGAGATATTGCCTTAGTGCTCCTTTCAGATTTAGTACTATTCTACATACAATAATGGTTACAAAAGGAGATAAAATGTAGAGATTTAATCTAACTGAAGAGCAGAACACATGAACAGGTAACAGACCACTCAAACAGGGAGCTGTGGAGGGCAAAGATTTATTCTGATTGGGAAGGGAATTTATATAAAATATATGGTAGTTAAACCATTGGATTAAAAGGTTTAAAATTATAGATCAGAAGGAGGTAACAGAAAATTCTATTTAGAACAGAATGTAATAAGTAATTTAGTTTAACTGGAAGTTTATAAAATTGTTAATGGGGTAAAATTTCAATTTTTACATAAAACCATGAAGGATTGTAGGTCACAAAGAATTTGTCATTCATGAACTTCCTTATTTAACTTTTTAATGTCCCTTCTAATTTTTGGAATTTAATTTGTTTCAGCAAGCCAGACAATTTAAAGAGGCTTTCCATGATAAGCAGATGTATACTGAAATACCAGGACTTAGAACAAGTTNGCCAATATTCTAATCATAAGGCAATAACTTCACATGTATACAGCATATATTTCTAATTATATTAATTCTGTATGTTATATATAAGATATATATATAATTATATTAATATATGTGTCATTTGATATACAATGTAACAAAGTAATGTAATTAAAAACTTGAATCTATTTCTTTTTGTGATAAGGGACTCTGTAGTCCAGGCTAACCTTGTATGCACAGAGACTGGCAAGTGTCTGCCTCAATGGCCTGGATGAAAGAGTGTGCCGCCATGCCCAGCAAAACCTGAATTCTGAAATCACTATTCAAGAACGAAACCACTGCCAATTCWGTTAAATCTGTTATGAGTTCCTCCTCAGCTTGTCTACTCGGAATGTGTCCAGAACTCCCTGACCCAGGCTCCCCGACAAACTGACAAAACCCTGGGTTTCAGAGACAATTTGAGGCAATTAGCTCCTAATTCAACCCAGATGTCTTGTTTTCCTAGCATGGCCGCTAGCACCGTCTGCCATCTGGTGGTCGTATGTGGAATTGCRGATCCTACTACTAATCCTTGATAAGATTTTTTTATTTTCTAATACCTTTTTATATTTTTCTCTGGTGTAAAATTCTATTTTTAAAATTGGATAATAAATTTTTGGAGAAGATTTCTGGTTCTACAAGTAATGGCTCTGCTTTGGTTTGAATAYTCTAGCACAAATATATAMATATATAATAYTTAGGTTAATACATTCTATAATTTGACAGTTCTTATATGTNAAAAGAAAACCTTAGGTGTGACCTACTTTTGCATTTGGAAAAAAGACGACACTTGTGGTGACTGGACACATGGATGTGAAGGAGATTACCTAGTTGGTTTTCATGAGAACAAAACTAAGAGGATATAGGTATGTAATGTTCAGTACAGCTCCTGGAACATAGTTTCTCAGTAATTAGCATTGCCATGTTTCAGAAAATAGGTTTTCTAATCTCTCGCATTTTATAAATGAAAAGAGATTTGCATTAGATCTCTTGCTTTAAAAAAATCCCATATCTGAAGTGTGGGAATGAAAATATTTACCTGTATTTTAGAAGTATCCATCACATGGTTTAAATATTTATTTCTCAGAATACCTACTTTGTTGACATATGCTTCAAGCAATTCACATGTTTGGGTCAATTTGTTTTGACAAGTGTCACGGACTGTGTCCAGTCTCATGGAGGACTTTTAGCTACAAACAAATTAATTATTAAACTGATATTTAGCTTTAACATTTGAGACTCTTTAAGTGTTGTCTGTAGCTAGACACTAATTATATTCACTTTATCATACATAGAATTTTTGAAGTCTTCTTTATGTAGAAAGTATATTTTACACAATTTTTTCTTTTCACTTTTTTAAAAATCATGAGTGACAACATAAGACACAGAAAGGCAAAAGCTCTTGATTCTGCAATTCGTTCTCGTTTTTTACTCTAGCTGATTTTATGGAGAGATTCTTAGCTATGGCTACCACATTTCCMTGGGTTTTTGAAGACTTCTGAGCAATGTGTTAGAACTTGAAGATAAAGTTCTGTTCCATAATGTTCCTTTTCTTATAAAGACTAGACTAAAGAAAGTTTTAAATGAGAATTGAAAAATGAAAATAATCAAAATGGTATTTGAAGTGCAATTAAAATTTTAAAAATGKTTAGGCATATAAATAAATTGGATATTGACAAATTTGAAAACATRGAATATTGTTTGACTACAATACATGAGACAAGAGGWTGTAGGGATTGCTCAGTGTGTAAAGTTTTGGCTAAAACATAAGGACTTGAATTCAGGTCCTAGCACCTATATGAGAGTCTAGTGTGGGAGCATAAGTCTGTAAACTCCTCTGACCCCTCTCCTGTGCTGGAGGAACAGAGACAGAAACAGGTGGATCCTGGAGAATTTCTGGCCAGTTGTCTAGCTGAAATAGTGGCTGTCAGTTTCAGTGGGAGATATTGCCTTAGTGCTCCTTTCAGATTTAGTACTATTCTACATACAATAATGGTTACAAAAGGAGATAAAATGTAGAGATTTAATCTAACTGAAGAGCAGAACACATGAACAGGTAACAGACCACTCAAACAGGGAGCTGTGGAGGGCAAAGATTTATTCTGATTGGGAAGGGAATTTATATAAAATATATGGTAGTTAAACCATTGGATTAAAAGGTTTAAAATTATAGATCAGAAGGAGGTAACAGAAAATTCTATTTAGAACAGAATGTAATAAGTAATTTAGTTTAACTGGAAGTTTATAAAATTGTTAATGGGGTAAAATTTCAATTTTTACATAAAACCATGAAGGATTGTAGGTCACAAAGAATTTGTCATTCATGAACTTCCTTATTTAACTTTTTAATGTCCCTTCTAATTTTTGGAATTTAATTTGTTTCAGCAAGCCAGACAATTTAAAGAGGCTTTCCATGATAAGCAGATGTATACTGAAATACCAGGACTTAGAACAAGTTRTTTTTGGTTCTTTACAAATCACAAAGCTAGTGAAGAATAATGGATATTCTCATCTTACAGTGATTCATGAGTTTTTAGAGAAATTCTTTCTCCAGGAGCCTCCTATTTAATTATGCATACTTCAAAAGCAAGGCATTATTCTTGGCTACCTACCAAACTAGATGCTAAGGGCTTATTTCTGAAAACATTGCACACTTGAGTCAGAGGGCATGGAAATATTAATCTGGAGCTGCTTTGTAATCATCATCTCCATTGGTTAGCTTTCATAATGCCAGAAGGTGTTATGCAGGTGGTTGAAGGAGGAAAATCACCAATTCTTACACAACTGTGAGCAAATAAAAACTGTCCTTATAATATATGCTCATTGGTGAAGGAGTGACACAAACATTTTGGGGTTATTCAGTACAGGGTTAACTTTGATTTGACTTGGCCTGGTACTAAACCTGGCCAAGAATAATTGATGGGTAGGCCATAGACTGTAGCAAATAAACTGTTGCTATTATTATGCTAARTGCACATACTATCAAATTAACTACTTCTAAATATGGCATACCCACAGATTAGTGACACTCTCAATTCTTGTTGGAGTAGTTTCTTTTTTGCAGTGTACAGCTATCTTTACAGAGATATATAGCTAGTTGGAATGCAGAGGACGAGTGACTATGGAGTGCTCATCCCTGAATAAGTTATCTATATTATACTCTCTCCCTGTGTGGCTCAAACAGAAGAGGGGACAGGATTGTAAGAGCCAAGAGAGATAAGGGAGGACTTATCAATCTGCAGTCTGACCATATCAGGGTCATTGCACTCATGGACTCAACAATAGTTATCCTTGTCTGCACAAAACATAACCAAGATCCAGACAAGATCAAGTCAATCAAAAATTCAGATGGAGGAAGGGCTCATGAAACCCCACCTCTACCTGCGCAGCTTTGGCAACTGAACATCTACAGATGTGCATGGGCCTAGATCCAGCATGTGCTTGTTCTTTNCAACATTAACCATCTCTTTGAGAGTGAAAAATTATTCTTTTTAAAAGACCTTAGGCGGGCCAATGATTAAGGCGGGTTTTGTTTTTGTTGTTATTTGAGACATTCAGGGTTTCGTGTGTCCTTCTGACTGTACTGGAAATCCTTCTGTAGACCCAGCTGGCCTTGGACTCAGAACCACTTGTCTCTTCCAGAGTCCTGGAATTAAAGGCTTGCACCACCACACCCGGCTTCAAAGCGAGGTTACAAAAAAAGAAAACGACATGATAATTTTTTTTTTTTAGTTGTTTTATTTATTTTTTCCTGAGCCAAACAGGAGCGAATGGCCGTGAAGACGAATTCATTCAAGATACCCGGAATGACGTGTTCCAGTACAGCTCAGTTTTGAATACAAACTCAGGAAGGGATAAAAAAAGGCTGTGGCTCTGTTGATAAGAGGGGTTGGCTCAGGCTTATGATTTCCTGGGTTTGCTCCTCATAGAATCAAATAAGAATAAGCCAGGTGTGATGATATAAGCCTACGGGCTCAGCACGCAGGTGGAAGCCGGGGATCAGGAGTTCAAGGTCACCCTTAGTTAATTAGGGAGTTGAAGGCCAGCCTGGGCTACAGGGACTCTGCTCTCAAAAGGAAAAAAAATGTTTGAAACGTCACAGAGACACCTACACCACCTTCTGTGCCGCTGCAYTGCCCCAGGCTGGACACCTCACTCTTTTCCCCCAACCGAGGCCGCTTTCACAGGCGACCCTGACCCATTTTGGCCTAAATTAATGTTCTTCCCGCGCTCCTATATGTGACCGCGCATGCGTAAAATGTACAAGGCCCACCGACCTATGACGCAAGATTAACGTAGCCGAGAGCTCAGTTCCCAGGGCAACAAGCTCCGGCCGCCCGCCTTCCGTTGGCGCCGTGCGTCACTTCCTGTTCACCACCCCTTTTTCTCAGCCTGATTGACGATAGGTTCCGCCTCAGGGTGCGGCAGGCGGGGGCGGTGCTGGGAAAGGCGAGCCTTCGGCTGTGGATAGGTTCTGAGCCTGGGTGGGCGGAGTCGGGCGGAGCTTGTCTTCCCCTAGCCAATCGCTTTTAAATCTGTTCCCCCCCCTAGTCACTGCAGAGCATGCGCAGACTCAGAAAGGATTGTAATCCACCTCTCCGGAGTTTGCAAGCAGTCTGGGAGGGGGACTGTGACGGTGGCGGGGGAGGCGGGGTTGCAGACGAAGGCGTTGATTGGTCGACCGGTGCCTGGCGTAGGGATTCGTAGCACACAGCCTTTCATTCATTCATTCTATTCATTCAATGAATGGATTGAGTGACACCAGGCTTTGTGATTTCGACTCTGTTCCCCCCCCCCCGGACCCCCAACAGGAGCTCATGCTTTGGCTGACACATCAGTATCGCCCTCTCCTCTCAAGTCTGGTGTGACAGTATTTTGCAAAATGGGATACATTCTTCGTTCCTCCGGGGACCTTTTCTGGTGGCTCCGCCTCTGAAATCAGCTGTTGCACAACCCCAGATCTGCATAGCACCCCAGCTTGCTGGTAATTTACTACCGAGTCCCTTTCTTTCGCTTTACATTCACCTGGGCAATAGAGTTGTCTCTCAGAGGCACTAAGAGGTTTGAAATGAGTTTGGATCAACAAACTTTGGAGTTAAATTCCAGGAGTTTGGCTGCAGGTGGGGCTCAGTTGGTAGACTGCATATAGTTCCGTTCCCACATCCTTATAATTCTGATTTTGGGAGGTGSAGGCAAAAGCCTCAAAAAGATCWAGGGCATCTTGGATTACTTGGTAAGTTTCAAGCCAGCTTGGGCTACATGAGAGYCCYGCCCCCAATAATCCCTCTTTGTCATTGACTACTGTTTTCATACCAGTATGTGCTGGCGCAGCAGAAGTCAGGGAGTTGGCTCCTCTAGAGCTGTGGTTACAGTTGTGAGCCACCTGATGGGTGTTGGGCCCAGAACTCTGGTCCTTTGCTGGAGCAGTATGTGCTCTTAACCAATGAATCATTTATCCAGACACTAAAGTGTTGACCTAAAAAAAATTATTTATTCACTTAACATTCCACTGCCCCGTCTCCTGATCACCCCTGCCACAGTCCTTCCTCCTCTT
Source organism: Apodemus speciosus (assembly GCA_002335545.1). NCBI lineage: Eukaryota > Metazoa > Chordata > Mammalia > Rodentia > Muridae > Apodemus > Apodemus speciosus. The sequence goes on from BDUI01001209.1 coordinate 142,523, forward strand.
CTCCCCTGAGGTGGGGGTCCCCCTGGGTATCCTCCTACCCTGGCATTTTAAGTTTCTTTGGGGCTAGGCGCATCCTCTCCCACTGAGGCCAGACAAGGCAGCCCAGCGAGAAGAACATATCCCACAGACAGGAACAGTTTTTGGAATAGCCCCTGCTCCAGCTGTTCAGGACTCACATGAAGACTGAACTGCACATCTGATACATTTGTGCAGGGAGGCTTAGGTCCAGCCYGTGTGTGCTCTTTGGTTGGTGGTGAAGTCTCTGAGAGCCCCAAGGAGGGGAGAATCTRTTTAACTGYCATATTCATTCAGCATTACCAAGAAGCCACTTGGTTAGACTTTCACAACCTTTCCCTCAAAATACTGCAGTGATGGGCTGGAGAGATGGCTCTGTTTCACAAGCATCAGGACCTGAGTTGGATCTAGCACCCACATCAAAAATAGGCATGATGGAGTGTGTCCTAGGTTAGTTGAATCTGTTGGTCTTCCTGTGGAGTTCCTATCCCCTTTGGGACCTGCTAAGTGTTGACTTTAAGGGAATNTTCCCTGGCAGTTCCCAAGCTCTGATTAATGTTTGGCTATGGGTCTCTGCATTTGTTTTAGTCAGCTGCTGGGTAGAGCTTCTCAGAGGACAGTTAAGCTAGGATTCTGTCTGCAAACATAACAGAGTATCATTAGTAGTGACAGGGATTGGTTTTTGCCCATGGATGGGTCTCAAGTTGGGCTGGTTATTGGTTGGCCATTCCCTTGGTCTTTGTTCCATCTTTGCCCCTGCCCTTGTACACAGGACAAATTTTGGGTCAAAAGTTTTGTGGGTGGGTTGGGGTCCTTATCCTTCCACTGGGGGTCCTGCCTAGCAACAGGAAGTGGYCACTTCAGGTTCCATATCCCTCACTGCTAGGAGTCTCACCTAGAGTCACCCCCAAAGACTCCTGGGAACCTCCCTCATTCCAGGTCTCTGGTATGTTCTAGAGATGCTCCCTCTCTGCCAGCTACCAATATCCATTTATTTTTCCCAGTCCCATCTCCCCCTACACCTGATCCTGAATGCGCCATTTCCTTCCCCATCCCTCTCTTTCCCAGTTCTCTCCACCCATCTGTATCCTATGACCATTTTATTCCCCCTTCTAAATGGATTTAAGCATTCTCATTTAGGCCTCCCTTCTTGTTTAGCTTCGTCATGTCTGTGCATTGTAGCATGGGTATCCTGTGCTTTATGACTAATATTCACTTATCAGTGAGTACATACCATGCATGTCCTTTGGGGTCTGTGTTACCTCACTCAGGAGGATATTTTCTAGTTCCATCAATTTGCCTGTGAAATTTATGATTTTCTTGTATTTAATAGCTGAGTAGTGTTCTATTGTATAAATGAACCACGTTTTCTTTATCCATTCTTCTTTTGAGGGCTATCTGGGTTGTTTACCATTTCTGGCTATTATGAATAAATCTACTATAAACATAGTAGAGCACATGTCCTTTTGGAACATCTTTTGCTTTATGCCCAGGAATAGTACACCTGGGTCTTGYGGTAGAACTGATCTCAATTTTTGGAGAAACCACCAGACTGATATCCAGAGTAGTTGTACAAGTTTGCACTCCTACCAGCAATGGAGGGGTGTTCCCCTTGCTCCTGCATCCTTGACAGCATGTGCCATTGCTTGAGTTTTTGATCTTAAGCATTCTGATATGTGTAAGGTAGAATCTCAGAGTTGTTCTAATTTGCATTTCCCTGATAGGACTAAGGATGTTAAACATTTCTTTGTTTCTCAGCCTTAGAGATTCCCCTTTTGAGAATTCTGTTTAGCTCTGTACCCCATTTTTTGATTGGATTATTTGGTCTGTTGAAATCTAGTTTCTTGAGTTCGTTATTTGTTTTAGGTATTAGCCCTCTGTCAGATATAGGGTTGGTGATGATCTTTTCCCATTCTGTAGATTGCTCTTTTGTCCTATTGACAGGGTTCTTYGCCTTACAGAAGCTTTCGGTTTCATTAGGTCCCATTTATTAATTTGTTGATCTTAGTGCCTGTGCCATTAATGTTCTTTTCAGGAAGATGTTTCCTGTACCAATGCGTTGAATACAGTCCCCCACTTTCTCTTTTATTTAGTGTGTTCATTTTTTTGTTGAGGTCTTTGATTCACTTGGACTTGAGTTTTGTTCAGGGTAATAAATATGGATATATTTACATTCTTCTACATTCAGATATCCAGTTATAGCAGCAGCATCTGTTGGAAATACTTTCACTATGTAGTTTTGACTTTGTCAAAAACCACGTGTCTTTAAGTGTATGGACTTATTTCTGGGTCTTTGATCTGGTTCCATTTGTCAACCTGTTTGTTTCTATACCAATGTCATGTAGTATTCATTACTATTGCTCTGTAGTATAGCTTGAAATCAGGGATGGTGATACTTCTAGAAGTTTTTTTTTTATTGTACAGGATTCTTTTAGCTCTTTTGTTTTTTTTTTTTATTTGTTTGTTTTCCATATGAAGTTGAGAATGGCTCTGTCATGGTCTGTAAAGAATTGCATTGGAATTTTGAGGGAATTGCATTTTGGCCATGTATGTTCAGAATGGGAATGTCATCTTTCTAGATTTTTCCTTTGATGACTGTGAAGTATCCTTTCTCATTTTTTCTTTTGATTGCTTTTGGTTGAAATCCTATTTTACTAGATATTAAAATGGCTACTCCACCTTGTCTCTTGAGTCCATTTTCTTGGAAGCCAATTTTCCAGCCCTTTACTTTGAGGTAATATCTATCTTTGTTACTAAGGTATGTTTCTTGTATGACCCAGAATGATGGATCTTGTTTT
>BDUI01001210.1:15153-26931 GCA_002335545.1 Apodemus speciosus
CAAGGGGATGTGTGCGAACTCTCAAGGCTATTCTCCTTGTTAGATAAAAGCAAAAAACTATAGCATGAAAGCACATGCCGAGAGGRCAGCAGCAAAGCACTTTGCCAGCTGATTTACAGACCCGAGTTAGGTCAGAAGGCCACTTTTGAAATAAAAATAGAGTCCTAAAGTGGCGTAGGGTATCCTGGGAAATCAGGGAGGCCCTGAGCTTGCACTTCATTTCTCAGGGGGAGAGGGAGGCTGCGCTGCTTATCAATATCAGGAAGGCTGGGACAGGACCAGAGCAGCAATACAAGGTCACGCATGCCCCTGCCCCCGCTCCAGATACTGATGGCAGCCTCCGGATTCAGGGCACATCCTCAAATGAAATCCTTAGGAATAATCAAGATGACAGATGGGGATAAATGAGAATGATCAAGGACTCCCGGCTGGCAGCATGGATGAGATTTTTGAAGGTCTCCAGGGGGGTGGGGGAATCTATGTCCAGGGACCTGTGTGTTCCAGTTTACTACCAAGCTGCTCATCAATTGTACAGGCTTCCTCTTGTGGGAGTGACAGTCACATTCTGTCCTCTCAAACCCTGCGTTAGTAAATTCAACTCCTGTTTGCACTAAATCTAAATGATTCTGTGCTAGASAGTGTAGGTAGGAAAGACAGAGTTTATGCCAACATCCCTTGAGTGATGAGGGGGTCATATCCCAATAAGCTCACAAGGTATAAATACCCTACACTAGGAAATATGCTCCTAATACGTGTGAACTACTAAACACCATAGCTTTTTGTATGTGTCTTTCACTCAGGATCCCAGAACTTTGGGGCATGTAGCGAGAAATGCGCAGCCGCTGCCTCCGCCGGGATCATTTGAGTATTTAATTGGGTACAGCTTTTTCCTCTTCCTCAGAGGCAATTCTAGTACGCAGCCACCTCATTCTGCTGTGCATTTCAACACCCCCTCAGCACTCACCCTTCATTCGGCAAGTGATTTGTACACATATTTTCTACCACTCTGTGTCTTGATTTTTAGTGCCTCTTAGTATTATTTGTCACAGTCAAGAGATATCATTTTAATAAAGCATAACTTAACCATTTTCCCTTCATAAAGGATGCTTTCAGTGTTACAGATAAAATGCCATTAGATATCCAAGGTCACTTAGACTTTCTCCCATGTTACCTTACATTTTGTACCTGGGTCTATATTTTATATTGCTTTGGGTGGACAAAAAGTCACCTGCTAAATGAGGTCATHGGGGTTTCTCATATTTTTGTACTTAACAGTTTTATCTAAGGCTAACCGGACTTCTATTTTTTTTTTTTTTAAWTACCAACGTTTTGGATAAATACCAACTACTCCTCCCAATGAACCTCTAGGTGCATTTACAAAAGCAGCTGCAAGATCAGCAAGAAAATGGCTGGCCATGGACTATGTGGGTCTGAGGGAAGAGTAGCAGTGTCATGGTAAGGAGGTGGAGCTGAGCTTTTCCAAGCAATTTTTCTGTTTTTCCAGACACTTTGCTAAATGATCTGCTGTCTTGGTCCAGCCCGTGTCTTTGACTATAGGAATGGTTCCTTGAGYCAGTTTTGGACAACTGATTTTGTTCCACTCTTCTGCCTGACTTAATGCTGGAATTTAAATAACACGCAAAGACATTTAGAGTAGAGCAAAATGTTCTTCCTGAAAATGTTTTYAGGTCTTTTTGTAAGACCAACCATCATCTGAGTTTTTAATTAAATTGGAAATAGGATTTAAAATAAGTTTTGTCTTCTACCCAAGAATATCTATTCATTAAACACTTTATACTTAGATATACATTGGAAGTTTCTCTTTACATAGAAAAGAAAGGTACATGGTTAAAGTYAATTTTACTATTTTATTATAGATATATGCTATACAAATAAAGTTGAATATATTCACTTTCAACTTTTGGAAGCTTCCGGTTTCTACATACTTGTCTTTGATCATTCATACTTTCTTATATGTTTCAAGAGATTATCAATTGATGCTCCTGGTTTTCTAGTTCTGTCATCATGTTATCTGTGAATAAATGTAATCCTGTGCGCAATGCTGTGCAGTAGAACATTTAGACATTAAAGAAAATGAAAACAGAGGGTAGCCATGTTCTGTGTTGACTGACTTTTGCAGGGCATATCTACWTATTTCCTTGTCACTTGTGCTCCTCCTCCTCTTTTTAGAGAGTTGACATCACTGGGATATTCTTCCCTGAAACCTCAAGTACTTTTCAAACCTTGAACTCACAAAAGCATAGAACACAATGGTGGTCAGTRAGGAAGCTGCACTGCATGGGCTGTTAACTGAAGGGCCAATGGGTCAGGCAGGCAGAGGCTAAGTTCTGTGCATTCTGCAGTGTGGTGTCTGTAGCTAATGATAATATACCGYWATAGATAATACAGRACAAATAACGATAAGTTGGGATGATTACTTTACCATGAACTCGAAAACTTCGACGGTTTGTTGACAGATTCTAAATACTCTGACCACAGTAAGTGAGTGTGTGTGGGGATAATAGACTTATATTAGCTCAGTTTAATCTTTCCATAATATGAAAATATCTATTAGAGTAATCYATAAATATTACATATAACACACACACACAAAATCAAACAYGTTTAAAAAGCACATTTATTCGAGGAAAATATCTAGGCGTTTTCTCTAGAGTCCCATCTCTATGCTGTATTTCACTGCTTGATATTTTATTATTATTCGAGCTTTGCATCCTTGAAAAAAAAATCCCTACCTGCTGACAAGGAAAGAGTCTTTCATATACTACCAAATATGGTTAGTATTCTCTTTGACAGTGTGGAAACTTTAGCAATTTTCCTTTTAAGGTAATCTGAGGGATTTTAAAATCTGGCTGTGCTGTCATCTTGTGTTGGGAATCTGAAACACTTTCTATCCTTCTGTGCATAACAGGCACAGGGGCACAAGGGCACCTTCAGGGGGACCTTCCTGATAACTTGAAACCATGTGACACAGGTACTGTCCTGCTTTAAAGTGGGCCCTCCCTAGGAGCTCCTGGGCAATTCTCCTGTTGCCTCCACTGGCTTGCTGGGTTTACAGCCATGTGCCCCATACCCAGAGGAACATTCTGATTTTTTTGCCCTGATTTGGACTGTGGGGATTTTAGAAATAGCTGACACCAGATCCACATTGACTTCAGAATAAATGCCAGTCTCCAGTYACCACTGAGGCTTCATGAAGGGAGCTCCCTCAAGACCCATGTAGAGAAAGACAAGTAGAAAATCTCCTCAGACAGTTTAATTAAGTTGAACAACTTCCACTGTTCAGGAAAATAAACCAAACCAATTTTCTCTATTAGGAAAAAATGACAATTCAGTATCCAGACAGATTGCTGAATTAATAAAAGTTCATTAGGAAATCCATCTTTTAATTAGAAGTTCCTACAGACTAAGCCACCAAATTAAGGGATGATCTGATTATGAAGGACAGTGAGTAGCCATGAGAGCAAAGGCTRGAGCTAGCCCAGTTCCTCCTACTCTTAAGTGGGCATTGACTTGAGCTCTTGCCCAAGAAGCTGTCACACAGGTGACAAGGGTTCCCCTGARAGAGACTGGTCTGAGTGACAGAAGCCATCTGAAGACACAATGAGACAATTTCATGTCTGGAGTTCAGCCACCATGGTGCAGGTGGTGGCTCTCCAGCTCAGCCACCCAGAGATGTGGGTGAGTGATTTACCCAAGTGACTTCAGGAATGGGAATGTGAACCACATGGTTGTATGCAGCGGGTTATGTGGGATGGAAAGAGAAAGTCACACTGGTAAGTGAACACAGTTGTAGAAGTGCCTCCAAGGGCAGCTGCTACTGCTCATGCTAAGGTTGCTATTATCGCTACTATTACTTCACGGCAGTCACAGTGTGGACAGTTGAAAGCTAGGAGTCTGCCCTGAGTCAATTATATTATTCTCAAGCTGTATTGTTTTGTTTTAAATGTGTAAATTGAATATATGAAATATAGCTCATTCTTTAGAATAAGGAACACGTGTTAGAATCCTCAAGAGTCACATAGAAATAAGTTTCATGCTCTACTGAATGTATGACTATAGAAAAGCTGACCTTTATCCCACGTTTTGCTGCTTATAGTTTCAGTCATCTGTGGTCACTACAGTCTGACAATATTAAATAGAAGATTTCTGAGACACACAATTCATCCTCTAAACTACATCTTTGGAGGGGCCTGGCTCATCCTTTATTCCAGGGTATCCATGTTATATTTGTTAACCATCTACTGGTCACTAGGTAGACATTTCTGATATCAGACCCACTGTTGCAGAATTGTAGTGGATGCACCCAGGGTACTCATACAGAACACATTATCTGCATATGAGATAGTTTGGGTTCTCAACTAAAACTCTAACTTATCCACAATCTCTAATGCAGTATCTTTGGTTTTAAGAATAGCAAAGTCGGACTTCTGGGGGTTGGTGACATAANAGAGACTGGTCTGAGTGACAGAAGCCATCTGAAGACACAATGAGACAATTTCATGTCTGGAGTTCAGCCACCATGGTGCAGGTGGTGGCTCTCCAGCTCAGCCACCCAGAGATGTGGGTGAGTGATTTACCCAAGTGACTTCAGGAATGGGAATGTGAACCACATGGTTGTATGCAGCGGGTTATGTGGGATGGAAAGAGAAAGTCACACTGGTAAGTGAACACAGTTGTAGAAGTGCCTCCAAGGGCAGCTGCTACTGCTCATGCTAAGGTTGCTATTATCGCTACTATTACTTCACGGCAGTCACAGTGTGGACAGTTGAAAGCTAGGAGTCTGCCCTGAGTCAATTATATTATTCTCAAGCTGTATTGTTTTGTTTTAAATGTGTAAATTGAATATATGAAATATAGCTCATTCTTTAGAATAAGGAACACGTGTTAGAATCCTCAAGAGTCACATAGAAATAAGTTTCATGCTCTACTGAATGTATGACTATAGAAAAGCTGACCTTTATCCCACGTTTTGCTGCTTATAGTTTCAGTCATCTGTGGTCACTACAGTCTGACAATATTAAATAGAAGATTTCTGAGACACACAATTCATCCTCTAAACTACATCTTTGGAGGGGCCTGGCTCATCCTTTATTCCGGGGTGTCCATGTTATATTTGTTAACCATCTACTGGTCACTAGGTAGACATTTCTGATATCAGACCCACTGTTGCAGAATTGTAGTGGATGCACCCAGGGTACTCATACAGAACACATTATCTGCATATGAGATAGTTTGGGTTCTCAACTAAAACTCTAACTTATCCACAATCTCTAATGCAGTATCTTTGGTTTTAAGAATAGCAAAGTCGGACTTCTGGGGGTTGGTGACATAARCAGAGTCCAGAAGGACCAACTCTCGAGCCAGATACAGTAGAAGCTTCTCATCCAGCCTTGTCTAGTGTCCCTTTCAACCCCCATCTAGTGACCACAGGGCTTGGTGGCAATCAAGTGTTCTATTTAATGGGCTCGGGAATWCTTGCATTCATTCTCCTTAGCCCCCTTGTGGTGTCATTACAAGCAGCCTCCCCCTCCACTGACTCCAGTACTGCAAAGATGCGTGGAGTGGTTTGAATGTACTTGGTCCAGAGAGTGACACTATTAGGAGGTATGGCCTTGTTGGAGTAGGTGTGACCTTGAAGGAGGAAGTGTATCGCTGATGGGCTTAGAGACCCTTCTCCTAGGTTTCTGAGGATGCTGACTCTTCTCCTGACTGCCTTTGGATTAGATGTAAAAGTCTTCACTCCTTTTCCAGCACAGTGTCTTCCTGGATACTGCAATGTTTCCCATCATGACGATAATGAACTGAACCTCAGAACCTGTAAGCCAGCCCCAATTAAATGTTGTCCTTTAAAAGAGTTGCCTTAGTCTGGTGTCTCTTTACAGCAACGAAAACCCCAAGACAACATGTAAAAATAAAGCTGGCAATGAACCCTTGCTTGAGGTCTGGGAAGCCTAGATGTCCATGGATACAAACGTGTGTGACAGGAAATGGGCAGTGAGCAATAGGACGGGACATCCACTCACAGTCATCTTCTAGTAGGAAATCCTATGGTTCTTGGGCTAGTCAGATTAGGAAGCTTTGTTTTCAGTTACCTAGGAGATGGTAGTTTTGAGAGAACCTAGAATTCATAGGACCATAAAGAACTGTGTGCTATAGCTTTACTGCAATGAGGACCCCAGAAGCAAGTGGGTCAGGTAATCTTGTATATGCAGTCCACACACACACACACACACGCACACGCACACGCACACGCACACGCACACGCACACGCACACGCACACGCACACACACACACACACACGCACACGCAAGGATATACACACAAAATGTTTATCTAATAGGAATTAAAGCAGAACAGTGAATTAAATTTCTACAAAGTTTGAACAGTTTTAAAAACCCAAGAGAACTCAGTATTTAAAGAACTGCATAGCAACATTCTTTGTAAAGCAATAATTTCTCTGTTGGGCAAAGATTTGCATACTATTCTTTTAATTATACAAGTAAGTAATTGGTACTGGGTATTGAATTCCAAGGCTCAGTTATGATAGGCAAACCCTCTTCCCCTGAGCTGTATCACTGGCCCTTTAGTTATTTCTATTTTGGGACAGGGTTTTGCTACATTGTCTGTGAAGTTGCTTTGTAACTCAGGCAGTCATTGAACATAGAGTCCCCCTATCTTAGCCTCACACTAAGATTATAGGCCTGTACCATAGGGTCTGGCTCTATTTGTGTTTTTGATTTTCATCCGCTGGCTTATTTTTATACAATCAGGTTGAAATTTGGGCATGGAAGATAACTGGTCACCCCCATTCAGTTACAAATAAAAAACCATTATCGTACATGTGTTTGATTATGTATGTGGGTGGGTGCATGCCATTCCACACAYGCGGAGGTTAAAGTAAAGCTCTGTGATCTCTGGTTTCTTCTTCCACCATTATGGGTTAGTTTTACTATGTCAGCTTGATTGGCCGTGGAATTTTGGTTATTCTTGATGGTACCCTGTTCTTGGATTGCAAATGGCAATGGTCCAGAGGACTCTCAATCTAATGGGACTGTCTTCCTAGGCCAGGTCAAAGCTTTCAATACCACCCATCATTTTCAGTCTCCTAAATCAGACTCTCAAGGCTTGACCTACAACTAGAACTCCCACTGGTCACATCTGCACTTCATACTTATTCATACTTAGATTGTTTAAGTGACAGTATACTCTAAATTACCCCTAAAACCTGCCCTTCTAATACATTTATACCCTTCTATAGCTCAAAGAATACATGCCAGCCCACTAAACCATTGAGCCAAAGCTCAGCTGTTCTTCTCTCCCTCTCCCCCCCACCTCTCCTCCTCCTCCTCCCTTTACCCTCCCTCTCCCCCTCTCTCTGGTGATTCTGTTCCATTATCATCAAGTTTTCTGATTGCTCAAAATCCAAAATCCAATGCTTAGCATAGAATATATAGTCCAGGGGCAACATGCTTGCTTCCCATGCACAAAGAGCTGGGTTTTGATATCCAGTAGTATGCATGCAGACATACAGACACACRTCAACATACACATAGCACGTACACACACACACACACATTGCAAATCTGTTATTTGATAGACACAGACACACATTCACATGAACATGCACACACACACATGTACACACATACTCACACACATACACAGCAAATCTGTTATTTGATAGACACACATTCACATGAGCATGCACAAACACATATGTACACACATACACACACACTGCAAATCTGTTATTTGATAGACACAGACACAGATACACATTCACATTCACATGCACACACAGGTACACACACATATACATGCACACACGTGTGCACACACACACACACATTGCAAATCTGTTCTTTGCCTCCCACGTCCCCTGTTATTACCAGCAGGTCCCTGGACCACTGAAGTGGCTTTTAAATTGGAGCCCTGGCTTTCACCTTTGGCCTCTCCAATCCATTTTCCCATCCAGCAGCCAGAGTAATCTTTCAAAATACAAATCAGCTCATGTCACTTCTCTGCTTAAAAACACGCCATGCCACCCTGCTTATTTCTCTCACTGCAATTACCACAGCCTGTAATTACCCTGATGATTTGTTTCCGTATCTACTGACTGTCTCCTCYGACTAGAGTGCAAACTCAGAGGTCGGGGGCTCTATATTATTTCTCCAGAACAACCAGCACAAGGCCTGAAACACAGTAGACAATCTATATCAAATTTTGGAAGAAATTAATGAACACCTCTCAGGTTGGAGGACTTATCATTTGATTTCAGGTCTAGGAAAGTTTCTTGTCAGCAGAATCTGCCCATGTTCAAAAAGAGAAGATGTGCTTTAAATAGGTACCAGTCCTGGCAGAAGCCAGGCACTGAGGGAACGGTATCTCTGCAGAACCTTTCATCGCCCTCAGAAACTGAAAGCCCCTAAATATAGGCCAGCCATTAAAGATTCATGAGAGCCTGCTGTGATTTATCAGAGCCGTGGAAATCGAGACTTCCATCATAGCTGGTACTTTGACATTTGTTCCTAATCAACGCATGCACATATTTTATTACCTTTTGAGGGAAGTTTGACCAGGGGAATATTCCAGAAGCATGAGAGAGGCTTCCCTCAGAGCAGGGATCATGCTTTGTTCTCCAATCCAAACACCAACCACACACCTCCTCCTCCCCTGCACATCAGCTAGAAGGAGAAGGACTTTCAGACCACTCTTCCTTGCTGTCTTTTTTGGTGTATTTCACTGAATCAAACTACTGGCCCAAGGGACTAGGGAAAGGTGTAGGTGTGGAGAGTATTGAATTAAAGTAATAATATCATTTGACCTTTTACAGAAATTCAGTTCAGATTTATTATTTGGGCTCCTGTACTTTGGACAAGCCAAACTTCCACATGTGTGATAAAAATGTGTATGTACTTCAATGAACAAAATGCAGAATCCGGCCCAAGGTTTATATTCAGTCTGCTTTACAAGAGACCTTGCGCTTCTCATAAGGAAAACAAAACCAAAATAAACTGGCTAAGGAGTATGGGCACCTGGATCGTGGGGTTACCAGGGTGCTTTTCTTGAACACACCCAGCAAGTCTAGTTTAATTGTACCAGGATGCAGCCTGGGCTTCAGTGGGCTATTTTTAAAGCTTGCCATTGATTCTAAGACACTCCAATGCTAGAAAGCATCAGCCCAGAGAAAGAAGAGCTGGATCCTATTACACCCTGAGATGGGCAGCTAGGCAGTGACTTCGCCCGTGCATTTCCTGACATCTGTGACGAGGGGGAAACATGCTGAGCTATGCCAATTTCATTTTCTGCTTAGAGCACACCACAGGTTGGCCTGCGGAGATAAGATGTCCCATTTCGCTAGAAGACCTCAGACTCAAGTGTAAGTCTCACTGCTTTCCATGCTCCCATACATGTACATGTGTGCACGTGAGCACACACACACACACACACACACACACACACACACACACACACACACACACACAGTAACCTAACTGGTCATCATGCATATGGGGAGGGGATTCATTGCCTTATCTTTATAGAGAATATAGGATTTGCTATTTCTCAGAATACCAATATGTTTGAAGACTTTCTAAAAAAAAAAAGGAGCTTTAGTTTCTGAGACAAATGAACTGTGTGCACAGGATGTGTTGTAATTGTTGTTAATTGTAACAAGATTAATCTAAAGCTAACTCACAATTAGACCTAGGTTGAAAAATGAGAGAGAGTAAGTAGATAACCACACACAGAACCTCACAGTCTTTCTTTTCTTAGATACTCCAATCTTTGTGAGTGAGTACATGCAGGGATAGGCTTGAAGATGGACAGACACACAGACACACACATCTATGCATGACTATGCCTCTATGTGCATACATGTAGTAGCTATATATACACGCATGTATATATTTGAATGGAGAACATCAGGAACAGAAAGGAGGGAAAGCAAGGGAGAGGCGAGCCACAGTGCCACAGTGCCACAGCCGTGTGGCAGGAGAGGCAGAGCCAGACCCTTGCTCCCCAGGCTCTATGATGAGACTGAAAAGTCCCGTCTGGTTCCTGCTGCCAGCAGGGATCATTCCAGAGGTCAGATGGGCCCTGTCAGCTGCGATGATGAAAAACTTTTCATGGCACCTTTTCACAGGTTCTATTGACCTTTTTACAGGTCAATAAAAGTCATTAACTTCCCCGAGGCCTCGGTGACAGTGTGGGGAGATTTCATTCTCAATGTTTCTCAGGCCAGCAGTGGGTGTTCAGGTCTGGGAATGTTGAGTGCGAACACCATCTTGCTATTAATAGGGCTTTAATAGTTGGGGGAAATGTGTCGGGATGGATCTGTATTCCTACCTAGGTTTCCTTCAAGGTCCTGGGAGAGTGGGTGACATGGGAGGTTTAATCTGTGCTGGGCTCTCTCCGCACTGAGACCTCAAACCAGCAAAGAGAAGCCCGTTAGATCCTCTCTCATTCCATAGCCCCCAGCCCACATTCCAACAGTCTCTACAAGCCACATTTCACTTTCTTCTGAAGTTATCTATCCAAACATTCAGTATGGAAGAGGCTCTTGTTTGCTAAGCCCTAGCTAACTTTCAGGCAGGACGGTCAGTGTTGTGCAGTAGGCTTTCAACGTGCATGTCCTGACTGAGCCCACTAGGGTGTGTCTGATGGTCCATGCCTCAGATTCTGTCTCTCCGGCAACAACCTCTCACTGATGCTTTACGCTCACTTAGAGGGCTGTGCTAAGACAAGTCAGTGGCTGTAGCACATCCAGAGAAAATTCTCCCAGAAATGTGTTGTAAGGAAAAATGGATTAGTACGGATGCACTGGATTTAGGATGAGGAAAATCTAGGAATCACCTTAGTTTGGACAACCTGAAGGCACTTAGTCTATTGCAGACAAAGGTGCTACTGACTTTCATCAAGAAGTCCTAAGAGCCAGGTGAATATTTTACAAAGGCAAGACCCACTCTGAAGGCTTAGGTATGTCCTAAACCCACGTCATCCTGGCTTCACTGCTATAAGGTATAACCAGCAACTCCAGCTCCAAGATTTGGAAGTGGGGCAAAGGCCCRGCTCTTCTTTTCCCACTCTGGATTTGTCTCTCTGATGGCAAAGCTGAGATATCAAGTGGTCTGGCTCTGCAAGTTCCCTCATCTCTGATCATCTGCAAAGAGTCACTTTTCTCTCTCACAATTCCTACTGCAGCTGATCTGGGCTCCCATGGCCGGGCTTCTGTCTCTATGTCTGGCATACTTAAGTAAATATAACAAAGCAAAAAGCCTTACGTATCCATGGGGCTGGAGGCTGGCTGCTTCCAAGGGGTAGAATTGACTCTRGGCTTCTGTTCTCAAAGCTCAACAAAGAATTATGTCTGCACACGTGTCCCTTCTATTCCTGTACACAATCACCCTGCATCTGAGACTGTCCCCAGCACATCAGGTGAAAACCTCTCTCTGTACTGTTGGTCTCCTTTGCTGTGCTCATACCAACTGGAAGGGCCCAGGAATTAGCACTGCCTGGAGGTGGTGACTGTAGTGGTTTGAATAGTTTAACCCCCACAACTCATGTATTTGAAAGCTTGGCCCATGGGGAGTGCTACTATTAAGAGGTGTGGCCTTATTAGAGGAGGTGTGGCCTTGTTAGAGGAGGTGTGGCCTTGTTAGAGGAGGTGTGGCCTTGTTAGAGGAGGTGTGGCCTTGTTAGAGGAAGCATATCACTGTGGAGGTGGGGCTTGGAGGTCACATATATATTCAAGCTCT
>BDUI01001211.1:37435-50455 GCA_002335545.1 Apodemus speciosus
AGAGAGAGAGAGAGTGTGTTAATGGGAGAAAGGAACCAAGAAGATGAAACAAGACTGAAGCTTTCAAGTTGCCCAGTGGGCAAAGACCCTTTTCGGACATGACTGCCTGGGTTCCATCCCCAGGACCCACATGGTAGAAGAAAACGTGCTCATACAAGTTGTCATCTGACCTCAAAATATGTGCACTCGTGTGTGTGTGTGTGTGTGTGTGTGTGTGTGTGTGTGTTGTGCACACACACACACATACACAAATTATTTTAAATACATTTATTTAAAATAAAGTATTTATTTATTTTAAAATAAATACAATATTAAACAGACAAAAGTTAAAACAAGGCTGAATTAAGCAAAGCCAGTGGAAAGCCCACCACGGCTCAGTCAGTGGGTCTTCCGGGAATGAMAATGCCTGCTTACTGAACATAAGCCCTCTTGTCCTACCTGAGGCCCTAAGGAGAGTCTAGCACGCTCGGGAATGGTAGGCATGGGGGCTTTTGGTTTTGATGCTGTGGACATTCACTTGAAAGTCCCAACTTTGACCTGAAAGAAGAGGCGTGGGCAGAAGCAACTATGGAGGACACCAGAGCTGAGGGGACCTGGTGGCTACGATTCACCCAAATCTTAGGCTCTTGAATTTCTCTTACTGATGAAGGAGCCAGGTGAGCCACTGTACGTGTAAAGCAGATTTGAACAAGATCATGTCTCAACTGGGGAGGGGGGAAGGAGAGAGGGAAGAAAAAGAGGAGGGGCTTACATGGAGGCAGCACTAAGGCTGTGAATGGAATTATAAATTCCGTCAGCCTATATAAAGGACACAGAATCCAGGCGTTGTATTTCAAGCTGTCAGCCTAGAAAGGGCAGGTTTTGGAGCCTTTTAAACCTACGTCCCAGCCACATGTCCCTTGTCATTTGCTGTTTTGTTTCTCCTGGCCATGTGCTTGTGGTCCATTGCCTCTCATGATGGCTTCCTCCTCCTTCTCTCTCCTCCGGTTTCCTCCTACCAGTGACCCTCGGCCCAGAACTGAAATCCTACCTACTCCATCCACTGCCCAATCACAGGCTTTGGCCTTTTCCTGACCAACCTTACTTGAAGAGTAAGGTTCACACCACAAAGGCTGCTTCTCCGGATACAGTATTTAGCACTTGAATATGAAGCAGCACCGGACCAACCCTAACACAAGGCAGCCGTTGTTATCCAGCCCAATCTCACTTATGGAGTACAAGACACATGGTCACTGAACCTTTCCTATGTGCCCTGGGCCTACATAACTGAGTGGAAATTAAGAAAGAGTATGGATTTTATGTACATATTTGATCCCTGGCACAAATGTTACTAAGTAATATTACTTATCCCATTTTAAAAATTGAGGCGTAGAGATAAAATAATTTGCATAAAGTTACACTCCTGGTTAAGAGGCAGATCTTCCAGTTTAAATTCGTCTTGGCTCAAAGCTCATTTTCTTTGTATTTAGCGATGCTGGAACTGAATCCAGGGTCTCATGCCAGGCTGAGCGCATGTTCTACCACAAAGCTGCGGTCCTGTTCCCTTACACCTTTCTCCCCGGTAAAGCGCTGGCCGTGTGATCACTCCATGCAAATACAGCCACCTATGACTCACGGTTTAGAGGCAGATTTCTTTTCCTGTGCCAGTTGCTGCCTGCTCATTGAACAAATTTGGCACTGTAATGGTACTGGAAAATGGTGGCACTGTAGCCACAGTGTCTACACTTCCTCAAGAGCCTGAGCCCAGGAGGCCTGCAGTAGGCCTGTGTGAGCCAGTCAAGGCACTGAGTCACCTTGCTGGAAGAGAATTTGCCTTAGAAACCAATGACCCTGCCATCCTGCCCCCAGGCTCATATGAAAGGGTTAGGTTCAAAAGATTTTTCACTTGTGAGAAATAACTGCTGTTCTGGTGTATTAACACAAAATGTGCTGTTGGTCCAAATTCTTGCTATTTGGGTTTCCAAAGATTTCAAAGGCAGAATAAGAAGTCTTCTTACGCAGAACAGGAATTGTGCCTTCCCATATACAAATCCAACCTGAAATAGCAACTGTTCTATGGTATCGCCATGCCCCGTGTTTCTAGTGTATCATAGTAATATAGTGCCAGCCACCTTCATAACAATAGGCCTGCCCATCGCCATGCTTCCCGGCACGGCAAGGACGGACTAAACCTCTGAGCCTGTGAGCCAGCCACAATGAAATGCTTTCCTTTATAAAAGTTGTGGTCATGGAGTTTCTGCACAGCACTAGAAACCCTAACTAAGACATGGGGATAGCCACTGGAGCGTAGCTGACCACCTTAGAAGAAAACTGATTCTCCCTCCCACAGAGCCTGCCAGCTGTCAGCAGCTCCTCAGCTAGGGGTGAAGGCTTGCAAACTTTGCCTGCCTGCATGCCCTGCCTGCATGCCCTGCCTGCATGCCCTGCCTGCATGCTAGAACTGTGACTGGCTTGACCTTGTGCTGGCGGCCACAGCTGCTATGGGCTCATGGGTGCAGAGGTCCTGCCTGTCATGTCCTGTTTGTGTCTAGCCCTTCCGAACCTGTGGCTTTTGCCCTTTTCTGCCCTCTCTTCCTTGGTGCTCCTGCACCTTCAGGATGGGGTGTGTGATACATTTGTGGAGTAGAAAGCTCCCTGTACATTCATTCAGACTCTCATTCTCTGAGACTTGACCAGTTGTGCATGGGCTGCACAAAGAAACTTCTTTAATGAGGGTTGAGAACTGTACTAATCTGCAGATGCAAAGGTATGAAGTTAGAGGCTCGTCATACAGATATATGCTGTAGATACTATGTCCATTTAGAAGATAGGTTTTCCTGTAGGAACTGTAAACTCCCCAGCCACCGGTTCTTGGAACATTTAAAGTAGCAGGCAGGTTTGTTTTTTAAACTCTTGTGGATTGGGCTTTAAATGCCAGAAGAAAGCAGGTCGTTATCCCAATCACGTCCGTGTGACTGTTGTTCCCAGAGGCCTATCTTGCYGCAAGAGTCATTGTAGCTCACAGGGTCACATCAGTAGACTAGTGATGATTTTCTCCTTCAGCTGCCTGAGTAGTGCCTTCTGCTTCTGTGGAAACTAGCCCTCAGGGAGGGCTTCCCATGCAGTAGCAGCTTGACCTTTCCATGTCCTGTGACCAAAATGGGTGGTGTCTCTAGGGCCAAGTTCCGATGGGAACCGAGAGCCATGACAGTGGTCTGTATTGTTTCGAGGGCCTCTGGAACACCTCAGACCAACAACTCGAGGGGAGATTCAACACAACACTGACCGCTGGGCTTCTAATTTGCCCACCAATGGCTTCTGGATTCAACTTTTTTAAAAAACAATTTTGACTTATTAATTTATTTGCGGTGTGTATGAGTGTGTGTGTGGGGGGGGTGTCAGGGGCCATCTGTCAGTATTTTCCTTCTACCTTCTACCATGTGGTTTCTGGTGACATGTTCTTTTGTGGGCTAAGCTATTTTGTAAGCCTCCCGTGTATTTGTTTTGGAGATGGAATCTGGATGCTGTCTCAGCTTACCGCTTACTGCTGAACTAAAATGATCCTTCTGCTTCAGCCTCTCAAGTAGCTGGGGCTATAAGCATAGGCTACTGGCTTCTCTAGGCCCTCTTTTAAACCAGATATCACAGAAGAAGAAACTCTGAAAACRGGTTCACCCAAAATTACTAGTGATCTCTATAACTACCATTTATAGAGAATGTCTAAAAATATTAGTAAATTCCAAGCTAAGATGAAGAAATACACTTATCATAAGAATTACAGAGATGTTTGCTTAGGAGTCTCCTAAGGCCTATCACAGTTCGCACTTATTGCTCTTGGGTTTGAGAGTTATCAGATGCTCTGGTGTGGGGAGCTGAGAAAGCTAAATGCAGGGTGGGAATATAATGAGGATACCAAGATTCTCTTCCTTTGCTTTAGATCTTACCCACAGCAGAGTCTTTCCTTAGCCATACACCAACATGTTAATTGTATTAGACCTAAACAGATGTTTCATAGCCCCAAACACACCCGTGTTTCACCTAACTAACATGAAAAATCGAGTTTATAATCTTACCTTACAATGATTTTTTTTCCAGGTATCTAAGGTTGGACTTYTTCAGGAGTGCTCAGGAGTGAAGTCATAAAGTTGTTATTCTGTGAAATTTTTATCATGACAATAGCTTGGTCAGAACAATAGATTGCTGCCCCGAAATGGCATAAAGCATCCCCCAAATGTCTGCTTCCTTTTGGGCTTCTTAAGATGACCTAACAATACTTCAGCATTAGTACCTGTGGTGGTTTAAGTAGGAATGCCTGCTTGCCCCCCCACCCCCACCCCATAGCTCATATATTTGAACACTAAGTCCCCAGGGAGTGGAATTGTTTCAAAGGTCTTGTTGGAAATCTGTCACCCTCAGTCTAGCTCTCAGTCTGTCACCCTCAGTCTAGCGCTCAACTGYGRCTCCAGTGTCATGTCTGCCTGTTCCCATGCTCCCTGCCACGAGGATGATGGACTAAACCTCTGAAACTCTAACAAGCCTCAGTGRAAGGTTTTCTTTTGTAGGAGTTACCTTGGTCATGGTATCTCTCCACAGCAATAGAAAGTATAGTAGCCTTATTTATAATAGCCAGAAGCTGGAAAGAACCCAGATGTCCTTCAACAGAGGAATGGATACAGAAAATGTGGTACATTTACACAATGGAGTACCATTCAGCTATTAAAAAACAATGAATTTATGAAATTTTAGGACAGTTAATGGACCTAGAAAATATCATCCTGAGTGAGGTAACCCAGTCACAAAAGAACACATATGGTATGTACTCACTGATAAGTGGGTATTAGCCCAAAAGCTCGGAATACCCAAGATGCAATTTACAGACCACATGAAGCTCAAGAAGAAGGACGACCAAAGTGTGGATGCTTCAGTCCTTCTTAGAAAGAGGATCAAAATACCCATGGGAAGAGATACAGAGACAAAGTGTGGAGCAGAACCTGAAGGAAAGGCCATCTAGAGACTGCCCCATTTGGGGATCCATTCCCTATACAGTTACCAAACCCAGACACTATTGCCAACAAGTGCTTGGTGACAGGAKCCTGATATAGCTGTCTCCTGAGAGGCTCTGCCAGAGCCTGACAAATAYAGAGGTGGATGCTYTCAGYCAACCATTGRACTGAGCACAGGGTCCCCAATGGAGGAGCTAGAGAAACAACCCCAGGAGCTGAAGGGGTTTGCAGCCCCATAGGAGGAACAACAATATGAACCACCCAGTACCCCCAGAGCTCCACCAACCAAAGAGTACACATGGAGGGACCCATGGCTCCAGCTGTATATGTAGCAGAGGATGGCCTTGTCAGACATCATTGAGAGGAGATGCCCTTGGTCCCAAGAAGGCTAGATGCCCCAGTGAAGGGAAATGCCAGGATGGGGAATGGGGGGGGGTGGTTGGGTTAGTGAGCAGGGGGATAGGGGATGGGATAGGGAGTTTTCAGAGGGGAAACGAGGAAAGGGGATAACATTTGAAATGTAAATAAAGAAAATATTTAATAAAAAAGGGGAGGGGAAGGAAAGTAAGTAAGAAAACAGGCACCCAGCGTTTCCACAAAGACCTTCAGGGACCATGACGTGCTAAGCTGGCCGTCTTCCTTGGAATGAAATGGTCATCAGTTTCAAAACCTGAGACTTTTAACTATTGAGTTGGATTGGCAAACCTGAAACAAGTTTTGGTTCTTGCCAGCATCTGGGGAGTAGAACTCCTCACCACAGCATTAAGCATTTCTTGGCAGTGGCTTGCTGGCTGCTCCTGACAGCTCTTGGCAGGAGCTGTAAGGGAATAGTCCTCCTCCAACACCCTAGCAATTCACAGTTGATTTATAGCACTCTCTGGGAATGGCAGGTTCCAGTCCTAAGGGACGCCACAATGAAAAGCTCACCAAGTGAAGCGCGTAATTTTATCAACACAAGAATAAGTACAAAGTTTTTCCTTCTTGCAGTTCCTTCAGTCAAAACAGCCTTCCGTTAGAGGCTTGACTACCGGAGTGCTCTCCCCAGATCAGTCCCCAGATAGATGATGCACCATGTAAGTTGTTACAGGGGAAAACATTTGAGTAAATGTAAATCTGTTGAGCTTGTTACTCATGAGCTGACAGGAGTTTTTAAAGAAATGTAACAAACCCTGAAATACAGTCAATGCAATAAGAATGAATTTTTTTTTTTATTTTTAGGCTAATAGACTAATTTAGAGCAGATTTAGATACAGAAAGGGTGTGAGAAAGGGTGTTTTCCATAGATCCCTGGATCTTCCCACACCTCAGGGCTCCTCACTGTTACCATCTTGAGTTAGTACAGTAGATTTGTCACAGTTGGTGAGCCGATGTGAATACCTCGGTATTGTGACCAGTAGTGTCACTTTAGGGCTCAGACTGTGTTGCAGGTGTTGTGAGTTTCGGCAGATGTCTGAGAACACGCATCCACGTTAGGGTTCCACTCAGTGCAGCTGTGCTACCTTACACTTCCCCGAGCTCGACCATCCACCCCCTCTTCTCCAGCTTCTGACTCCTCTGTCTCCATGCTGTTGTCTTGGAATGTACTGTATCCAGAATCACAGGATATGCACCTTTCCAGACCAACTCTTTCACTGAGCACCATGCATTTCAGGTTCATCCAATACCTTGTGCTTTCTTTTCAAATGTTTAGCTACATTTGAGATGCAGATGCACCAGTTTTTGTTTTCATTTACCTATTTGAAGGCATATTGGCTGTTTCAGATATTGGTGATTATGAACAGAACAGACAGAAATATCTGTGTATATTTTTGCGTGGATGAAAGTGCTTTAAATGTGATGCTGTGAGCATGTCATTTGATCGTTTTCTGAGATGCGCTTGACTTTATGAGAAGCGGTCAGACTGCCGTCCTCAGTCCCTGCACCACCTTCCTTTCTGTGAGCGCTCAGGGAACATCTGGCTGCTCCGCTCCTGCCTCAGCGTTTGCTACTGTTTGTGTTCCTGCCTTGAGCAGCCTGAAGAACCTCCACTGGGTTCTTAGCTGTATCACTGCTCAGATGCATTTCAGAGCATCTTAAAACACACTGTTTTCTCCTACCCCCTGCAGTTTACAACTTCGTATTTGAGAGATGAGATTTAGGAACTTAATTAAACTGTAAGGTCGAATGATGGGAGTTATTTTTATTACTAGAATTTTTTTTGAGACAGAACTTCATATAGCCCACTGTTCTRGTTTGCTTTTTGCTGCTGGGATTAAAATACTCTGGCCAAGGCAGTTTAGGGGAAGAAAGAATTTATTTGCCTTACACTTCTAGGTCACAATACTTCACTGCGGAAGGCAGGGGGCACAGACTCAAAGCAAACTCTGGAGGCAGGAGCCACGGAGGAATTCTGTTTTCCAGCTCGATCTCTGACTTGCTCCTGCTCTGTTAGCTTGCTCGTATACCAAACCTGCCCGGAATGGTGCCCGCTGCAGCCGGGCCCTCCTAGAGCAATGAACAATCAAGGCAATCCCTCACAGGCGAATCCACCTCAGGCAGCTCCTCAGTCAAGGATTTTCTTCTTGGGTGACCCTAGGCTGTGCCGTGTTGACGGTCAGAACTAAATAGGACACCCGTAATAGGAATATTTTAATAAGTCCTGCTGCAGGGCTCCTTCCCGCCTTTGACCACTTAAGTTCCATTTTAATAAGCCTTAAGTAGATCAATAGCTGCGCAGCTGCCTACCCTCCGTGCTGTTAGTGTCTACCTCCCGAGAATCTCCTCAGTAGATAACTGAGTTACTGCTTACTAATTTCTATGTTCCGTCTTGGCTGCTCTTAACTCCAGTTAGTCAGCCCTCTGAGCCACGATTCCTGGCCCAGAGCCTAGGGCTCTCTCCTTTTTTTTATTTGTTTGTTTTTGTTTATGTTTATGTTTTTATCGAGACAGGATTTTTCTGTACAGCCCTGGCTCTGCCTCTGCCTCCCCAAAGTGCTGGGATTAAAGGCATCCACTACCACACCCAGCCCAGGGCTCTCTCCTTGCTTCTCTATCCCATGGTGGCTCTTGTCTCTCCCCTGCATACTTTTTTAAGTCATGGCAGCTCTTTCCCTCCTCCTCCTCTTCCTTCTTCTCCTCCTCCTCCTTCGTCCCTGTCCCAAGCCCAGGAAACCTAAGCTCTGCCTATGTCCCTTCTCCCCAGTTATTAGCTGCTGGCATCTTTATCTGCCAATCAGAATTAACTGGGGGCGCTGTCTCTCAGTGTCTTGTGCAGTCTCTCATGCAAACAATTTGGGGGGTACACAAATTAACATTAGAATACAAACAGCATTAAGCCAAACCCACTACTGATTCCCAGGCTAGCTGAGGCTGGCCTTGAACTCATGCTCTTCCTACTTCATCTCACGTCCTGGGATTACAGCCATGCACCCAGTGCACACAGTTTATTACTAGTGGGAGTTAAAAGGTGTTTGCCAGCTATAAAGACAAAGCAGTTATGTTTTAAGAAGATTTTATGAAGATTAAAAAATTCAGTCACTCTTAAGCAATGTCTTCTGATTGTGAGTCCATCCATTTTAAAGGGTTAAATGATAGGTCGTCCCATTACTAGTCATCCAGCAGGACTTTGGCGTATTTGTAGTGAAGCAAGCAGAATGTGAGTTCGTGTAGACACACAGCAGCACGCAGTCTCTGATCGTCAATCTGCTGTCAAAGGGGCAGTCAAGGCTACTCCGCCATCGGGCTATCTCGTGGGCACTCCGTTCCAGTCCTGCCAGGAGATGTTGTTCCGTGAACTCCGGCGAACCTCCCTCTGCCCTTTTCCCCCTTGTGCTGTTTGCTCTGCATATCAAAGTGGATTCACGTGGACTTTTTCTTATTGACACAGATTCAGAACCACCATGGACAAAAATCTGTATTTATTTGAAAAGTTTAAGGAGCCTTTCGGAACCTAATTAAAAATACATCTGCAAAAGGAGTATGAATACTTATTAATATTTTAATCTAATATGTGATACAGCTGGCAACTGGAAACTATGGCTGCATAGATTTGGAGGTTTGTTGAAATTTCTAAACCAACCATTACTTATGTTTGACATCTTCCCCTCTTTAAAACCTAACAATAAACTGAGAACTTTTAGTGACACTGAAATATTTAAAATTTAATTGTCATCACACATAGATTATTTTAGAGAACATTTTAATGCAGGGAAAAACTGAACCAAAAATTAAGAGCTGCGCTTTAATTTTAAAGGGCTTGTATAGTCACTAAATAAAAATTTCTAATGCTCCGAAATTGTTGTGATTTGTGCTATTATCGTATTCACAATGAGATCATGTTTCAGTGAGAGTGAATTTTCTGAAATAAAACTTCAAGTAATGATTACACAGATAAGAACAGACTCACTTGGATACAATATGCGTTTTCTCTAGTTTCAACACACCAATAAACGAACGGGCTGTTCTCAGCCACATCAAGCTGAGGCTGGGAAGCTTTGCTTGGCCCTCAGGAGCTCCGTAGTCACGTGCTCTAGGAAGGGTAGCTCGCTACAGGCACCCACAGTCCATATAGTCTTCACCAGTGCAGGCCCCTCCTCAGTCAGTCACCCTAAAGAAGTATTTGTAAATACTCATCAAGTAACTGGGGGAATTGGAAAGCTATGGTTTGTGTCGGGAAGGTCAGCATTTTATAAAGCCAGTGTTGTTTTACTCTGTGTTTGCCATGCAGAGGGTGATATTTGGGGAAACTACCTAACACAACATTTGGGTTTGCCTTTTTAAATTTTGATCAGGAGATTCAGGTGGTGGTGGTGGTGGCGGCGGCGGCGGCGGCGGCGGCGATGCACGCCTTTAATCCCAGAACTCAGGAGGCAGAGACAGGAGGAATCTTTGAGTTTGAGGCCAGCCTGGTCTACAGAGTTAATCCCAGAATGGTCAGGGCTACACAGAGAAACCCTGTCTCCAAAAACCAAACCAAAACAAACACAGGCACAGAGTTTCAATGTAGTTCTGGCTGGCCTAGAACTCACTGGGTAAAACAGGCTGACCTAGAACTCACAGAGCTTTGCTTGTTTGTCTCCCCAGTGCTGGGATTGAAGGGGTGTGCACCATTCCCAACCAGGAATTTAATGTAGAAGAAATTCAGGGGCCCATATAAACATTTTTAATGCCTGAAAACTTGAATCTGTGAGGTGTTGGCTTTGTATAGCTTGTGAATATCAGGAGTCATTGGGGACAGCCAGCCCTTTTGTGCAGCGGGCAAGCAGAGGATGAGGAGGCGTGGGTAGGGAAGATGTGCCGTGGTCTTGGCACATCTGCTTTGGAATCTTTTCTGTAGACCGGAGGGGGCTGCTGGGATATTTTACTCAGAGTAATGATGTGGTTAGATTTGTGTTTTAAATTGATTATTTTGCCTGCATTCTGGAATGTTGGTTAAAAGGGGAGACAATATAAAGGAAAAGAATCTGCTTCTCGCTATGGAAATCATCGCGCGGTACACTGAGGGTCTGGCTTAAGGCAAAACTTATGAGAATATAGATCAAAAGGCACTTTCCAGAGACACCT
Source organism: Apodemus speciosus (assembly GCA_002335545.1). Classification (NCBI taxonomy): domain Eukaryota; kingdom Metazoa; phylum Chordata; class Mammalia; order Rodentia; family Muridae; genus Apodemus; species Apodemus speciosus. Next base: position 47,959 of record BDUI01001211.1, read on the forward strand.
GGATGTGATCAGCGGAAAATGTGTGTGAGGATCTGCCCAGGGAGATAAGGGGCTGGGCCGTCTCCCAGAGTTCTGGTTTAGATGATTGAATGGTGATGCCTGTGACCTCTCCAGTTATATAGAAAGAACAGATTCAAACACAGCTGTCTAATAGGAATGCAGTTTCCACCCAAGAGACTAAAAGCAGAGCAGATGAAAACTAGAGAAACACGCCAACGACACCCCACCCTCTGCATCCTAGTCTCTTTCCCTGCCAAGGACAGGCTTCTCCATCTCTTTTCAGCCAATTACTGAAACAGGACGAGATCTGAGATCTTTCAGGCCATGACCAGTTCTTGCTTGGAGTGCCTCCCTAGTGCTACAGTGGTTTCCCCGGGAATGAGACAGATGCAGAGTTTGTTTACTTTGGTGTGAATAATTGTCTTGCCGCCTAGGCAGAAAAATTCTAACCTCGGGCTCTCAGTAAAAGGGTAGGTACCACTTCTTTTTCTAAGTTTATTTTTCTCTGCTTTGAGAGTTTCATTGCAGTCTTAAATTAAGGTGTCCCATTTCCAGGGCTGGAGAGCTAGCTCAACGGTTGAGAGCACTAATTGATTCCCAGCACCCATATGATGGCTTCCAACAGTCTAACTCAGTTAGAGACTGCTAACCCAAGGTGGAGGCAGGCTGGTTTCCCCTCTGCTCTGCAGGAAGTCGTGTGAGATTTCGTCTCACTTCCATTGATACCTATGAGGCAGACCACTGTTGAGGTCTGTACCCCCCACTCCCCACCCCAGCACAGCAGTAGCCATTTTGTTCCATACCCACCAGCTATTTCATATTGTGACTGCCAGTCATTAGCAAAGAAATATAACTTGACTCAGAGCAGATTCATGCTGACCACATCCCCTGTTAAGTTCTATATGTTCCGAGGTTTGTTMATCTGAAGAAATTCTACAAGGCTTTATGTAGGACCCATCAAATTAACGGTAAATATGAACTGTTATGTCTAAAATGGGTAGAGTCAGAGCTAACCACCAGGCAGCACTTCCTGCACCTGCATTTGAGCTCGCCGTAGTTCTTATGTTTTTTCCTTTATAAGCTGACAGAGAAAAATGTTCAATGCCGTGGCTAAGCCTCTGTCTGAGCTACAGTCCTGATCAATGAGTCTTAGGGTGTGCATTCAGTAAACCACCCCTGAATGACTGAGATTGCTGTTTTGTGGGGTGATTTTTAGACCCCAACAATCACCACTTTAATGATGAAGTAGGACCTCTGTAAGTTTAAGAATCTCTCCTCGGGTAAGACTTTTATTAACTAATTTGTGAAAAGAACAAGTTTTTGTAATTGTTTTACTTGACCCCAAAGCCTTTGAAATTTCCATTCATCACACCAGCTAGACATACCTAGAAAAATAAACAGAAAATACTGGAAATTTTAAATATAAACAAAAGGAAAAGAAACATGATATAATTCATTCAACCTCATTTCCTTTTTACTGGCTTACTATTTCTTTAATATCTCCTTCTATTCATCTATTTTGAAGTAGAACATAGATACAATGTTATTTCATTTGAAAAAATATATGTAGTTTCAAAAGTTAAATATTATAGACAAACAAAAATATTTGTCATAGTTGGCATCCTAGTTTCATTTATTTTATTGTTATAAAATACCCTGATTGAAAGAAGGACACAAGTGATGGCTTATCTGTTTAGAGTACTTGCTATTTCTCTGAAGGGCTTGGGTTCAATTCCTAGCATCCACATAGTGGCTCACAACCATCCATAACTTCAGTACCAAAGATCYTAATACCCTCTCCTGACCTCCTAGGGTACTAGGCATGTACATGGTGCACATATATGCATATAGGCARAACACTCATGCACATGCAGTTCAGGACCCCTTGCCTAGGAAATGGCGCTCCCCATAGTGGGCTGGGGTTTCCATATCAACAAACTTTGTTGAGACAGTCCCCCATAGAAATGCCCACAGGCCAACCCAATGTAGACAATCCCTCACTGAGACTCTCTTTCCAGGTGATTTCTGAGTTATATCTGAGTTTAGTTGAAAACTAAAGCTAGCCATTACAGCTGGGTATTAAAGCATTTCTCCAGTGCCTCATCCATTTAAATCCTTGGTTCCCATGCAGCAGAGTTCAGAAGTGGGCTTTTAGGAAATGACTGGCTAATTGAGGGTATGACTTCATTATTGGCAAATTCATAATTTGATGGGAAGTTGATAGAAATTAGGTAGACCCTGGTTTGAGAAAGCAGGTTATTTAAGGGTATGCCTTTGAAATGTGTATTTTTCCTGGTCCCTTCCTGTCTGTCTCTTTTCTGCTTTCTGACCATCCTGGGGAGTTCATGTTCCTTCTGTCTTAAGATTCTACCTCACCACAGATCTAGAAGCAACATGGGCTGAAACTTCTGAAACTCTTACTAATTAAAATACATCTTTCTCCCTTAAGTTATCAGGTCATCTTGTCACTTCATTTTAACATTCTTTTTTTTTTTTT
>BDUI01001211.1:119360-130795 GCA_002335545.1 Apodemus speciosus
GTGCATGTGTATATGTATACATTTTATACATGTATGTGCATGTGTATATGTATACATTTTATACATGTATGTGCATGTGTATATGTATACATTTTATACATGTATGTGCATGTGTATATGTATACATTTGAGGAGGCTTCTATGGTAGGTTTCAGTACAGGCCTTTAGAGTTGGGAGAAATGGGGGGAGGGATGGGAGGACAGGCTCAGAGGGAGAGTTGGGAAGGATAAGGAGCACTGAAGCCTGCGGCTGGCTCACAGGAAATCCTTTATGTGCTCCTGTAGACTACAGAGTACTCTTCACTTGTTCTGTAGACTAAACAGTGTGCTTTACGCAGATCTCTAGGCTAGTTTTAATGAGATTAGAAATCTGATGCTTTTATATAAACTTTTCCAGTGTTAGATTCCTCTTGATTACATGACAGAAATGGAATGTTGCCTGGAGGTCTTTGTTACTTGCTTTTGAAATATTGCAGAATGCCCTAACCTCTGCCTTCGGAGCAGTGCATGGAGACTGCTTTTGATGCTGTGGCTGTTGCTGCTGTCGCTCTGGAGAGTGGTGGTGGGCTCCCAAATGGTGCACATTTACTTACCACGCTGGTAAACAAAAATCTTATTAAATTAGAGAAACCTAGTCACTTATGTGTCTTCAGGCAAAATATGGCCTGTTTTTAAAGAATCTTCCCGAGTGCACACAATGGTAGTTCAGTTCTTTTTGTCCCTCAGTGCTCTCCCAGCAGAGCCCTGAGTCTGAGGCTTTCTGTTGAGTGATGGGGATGGAGAGGGGAAAGGACAACTTTCCCTTGGAAAGAAAGCAAAGTAAGAATGAACCAAACCCCGTGCTGTGAGAAGTTAAGTAAGAATGAACCAAACCGCGTGCTGTGAGAAGCAGCGTGGCTTCATTTTCTGTGCATACTTATGCACACGTAAAGCTGCACATTGTGGCCATGGCCCACGTCAAATCATGAAACACTTGGTTATGGGCTATGTGAGACCTAGTGCATGTCTTTTAGCATGGCTGTTAGGAGTATCGTGAGATGTTATCTGCCGTGGAAGTGAGTGAGCCATGGCAGGGAGACAGACACTGTGAATGAGATAAGCTCTAAAGGATACACTTTATTATTGTTACAGTACATTTTCTCTTCAGTTTTTTTTCTGTCACCTTTTCACTCACAATTTAATGAGTTACTACTGTAAGTATCTCTCCATTCCTCTCTCTGTTCTGTAGGGTCCCTGTCTGAAGAAGTCATGCTAGCAGGCTGTGGTTGATGGTCTGTATTTTAACTGGCATTAGCAGAATTAATTTGTGGTAGTACAATTCCGAATTCTGGAGTTCTGAGGAGTCTAGGTATTCTGCCCCACCTGCAGTATAGACTCACCTCTAGCAGTAGCATGAAACTCAGGAGTATTTGGATCAGGTAGCCTGTGGTGTACACGTTAGACACATTATCAGATCCTCACGGACCTAAGGAGATCTATCACTCCTGATGCTTCAAAGACAGAAGTCTGTCTTTACATGTGGTTCAATATTCTTTCTAATCTAAACCAGCAGTTAAAGATGAAGTGTTTTTCATTTGCATGTTTATAAGTGTGTGGGCTACATGCATGGGTGTTTGCATGTGTATGGATGCACTTGCACATGTGTGTGTGGATGTGTAGGTCCAGAGTTCAGACTGAGTATCTTCTTTGATTTCTTTGTACTTAACTAAATAATTGAGGCAGGGTCTCTGGTTGAACACAGGGCACACTGGCTGCTCTAGCAAGCCAGCTTTCCCTGGTAGTGCCCTGTTTCTGCCTCCGAGCACTGGGACCGTGCCTGCCCATCTTTGAAATGGGATCTGGGGATCCTAGTTCTGGTCTTCACGTTTGCGCAGCAAGTGCTTCATGTACTGAGCCATTGCCCTGGCTCCGCGGCAACTTCTGATGGTGATTTACCCTGTTGGTAAAAGAGTATAAAACTTTTTTTTTAATTTGCTGTTGTTGAGTTATAATTTACATCACATAAAATTCACTGTCTTAAGTAAAGATGCAGTGTTGATTTTATTTTATTTTTGTTCTTGTTCTTTTGATATTTTTATAAAGCTGCACCAAACACCAGCATGGAATTCTGGAAACTGTTTTTAGGCAGTCTTTCTTAGTTCCCCTCCCCTGCTCTAGTCTGCGTCCATGACTAATACATACTATTGTCTTTTTTTGAATTTGTCTGGTTTTGAATTTCATAAAAAATAATTTTTTAAATTTGTTTAGACACTCCCAGAAACATCTTTGCCAAATTATGCGACAAATTTGAAAGACAAGAGTTCTTTAGTTTCATCTCTCTATAAAGTTATCCAGGAGCCACAGAGTGAGGTAAGTACATTACAGTTTGTATGAATAGTATTGAGTTGATTATTTTTATTTAAATATGAAATATAACATACATGTATAAGGTAAGAAAATGTATATAGTTGCAAAACAAGAATAAAATTAACTTCAGTGTATGAATGAAAACTAGAATCCTCACTGTGTCCCCATCTCTCTCAGCGTTTTACTTCTGTGTGTCTCTGACTCTCCATAGCCTTGAAACGTCTAAGTCACTGCAAATACTCTCTTTTCTTCAGCAAATATTTATGTAACTACTATAAGCCATTACTGGGGTGGACATTAGGGGCTCAGAAAGCGGTGATCCTCATCCTGACAGAGAAAAGTGAAAAAGACCGAGTAACCGTGCGGAACTGAGTCTCTCGATGGTTTACATGTTTGTTCCCTCTAACAATCATCTGGGAACATACCTACCATTATAATGACTATTAAGAAATAGGCCTGGGGGCTGGAGAGATGGTTGAGTGGTTAAGAGCACTGACTGCTCTTTCAGAGGTCCTAAGTTCAATTCCCAGCAACTACACGGTGGCTCACAACCATCCGTAATGGGATCCAATGCACTTGTCTAGTGTGTGTCTGAAGACAGCTGTAGTGGACTAATATAAAAAAAAATCTTTTAAAAAAAAAGAAGAAAGGAAGGAAGGAAGAAGAAAGAAAGAAAGAAAGAAAGAAAGAAAGAAAGAAAGAAAGAAAGAAAGAAAGAAAGAAAGAAAGAGTCGGCCTGGGATATGGTTCAGTGGGAGAGCTCTTGCCTAGCATACACTAGGTCCTGGGTTCAGTTCTTAGTATAAAGAGCAGAAGAAAACACTGGGAAGAATATGGGGTTAGGGCTGTTCTCAAGGTGAGTTTGGCCTCCTTAGCTTCCTCACCACTGACTTTGCTATGAGGTGATGAGAAAGACTCTTGGTCTTCGACTCCCTGTCTGCAGAGCTGGAAGGAATGAACTCTTTATAAGTTACCAGGTGCCGTAGCAGCAAAACAAAACACACCAGACCATGGGCAAGTACAGGCTTTCCACGTGGCGAGTAAAGCAAACACTCCTAGCAGCAGAGAAGTGGAGGAGACGCGAGGTAAAGCATTCGTTGAGCACCGCGGTTGGTCTGCAAGCGCCTTCCCTATCCTGGGACTAGGAGACAGCTCTGGAGGAGATGGGAAGACGACTTGCATGATTCCTTTTGCTTTTGAGTTTAGGAAAAGATGTAATGTTTTTAAAATCAATCTCAATCTGTCTCTCTGTGTCTGTCATCTGTCTCTGTCGGTCTCTCTGTGTGTTGTCTCTCATCCCTACCCCCCTCTCAGTAGGGTCTTACTTTGTAGCCCTGGCTGTCCTAGAACTCACTATTAGTCTAGGCTGGCCTCAAATTCACGGAGATCCATCTCCCCCTGCCTCCTGACCCTGGCATTGCTGGCCGGCCACGGATCTCTTTATCCAGTGGTAGGTAACATACTATGTGGACCCATGGGCCTCTGCAACCAGACTGCTCTCCAGGAGATAGTGTCACTTGAGTAAGTGATGTGGGTTGGCGGGAGTACAGTAGTATAGTGCAGTGGCCTGGGCTCTACTGACTGCTGTGGCGTGCAAGTGAGAGGCTAGCGGGCTTAGGGATTTTCCCACAAGCCACCGGACTTCATCTGGAACAATCTAATCAGAGTTGTGTTTGCCTTCCTTTTCTTCACCAGCTGCTCTCCTCTCTTTTCTTGTTGCCCAGGCTTCCTTTACAAGCAGCCCTCAACTTCCAACAAGTTTGAGCTATGTTTTCATAGGGAAATATACTTCAAAATGTCGCCAAGTCATTAGCAACCCAACATGTTCAATCGCCACCTTAAAATATATTCATGTTATCTAGGCCTGTGTTTCTCACATTATCTATTATTGTTTTCTGGCATTTGTAAACGTCAGCGCTCTCCTTTCTGGCTCTTCTGTGTACGATCGATCCATCATGTCCATAGCCTTTCCGTCTCCATTTCCTCATATGGAAATGTGTGGCTGGCTAGTCAGAGTCTGCTTCCAGTCCAGTGGGGATTGATCCTGCTTCTGTGGAAAGAGTACTTTGCAAGCTGCAAAACATCAAACGCATGTTGGTGTTTATCTGAATTGGCTTCAAATGCATAATTTTAATCTTTTGCAACATGGTTTTCTTTTCTTTAAATCTGCTTTCACTTAATTAAGCTTTCATTCGGCAATTTTTTTTTTAAATTTGGGATTTAAAACTGGTCATAAAGACTTTGAGTGTATTTTGATTAAAGTTGATTGTGTGTTGAATGAATTTTCTAGCAAGGTTTATAAATGGAAATGCTTGTTAAATTCACAAGCTTCGTGAATTGATTCAGTTAAAGCTTGCTTGGGAATTTGGAAATGAGAGTGCTGGGGCACAGTGAGAGGAGAGTCGCTTTGTTTTGTTTGTGACAGCCTGACCTTTACTTTCTAATGGCCACCGTGGTGAAAGAGATACCCTTATGAATAAGTAGCTGCCAGGAGGTGGATAATTTTTTTTTTTTTTTTTTTTTGAGACAGGGTTTCTCTGTGACCTTCATTGTTCTGGAATTCACACTGGCTGGCCTCGAACTCACAGAGATTCACCTGCCTCTGCCTCTGCCTCTGCCCTTCTCCACCATCTGCCTCCCAAAGTGCTGGGATTAAAGGCATGCGCCACCTTTATAAACGGGCTGCTTTTGCTTTTTTTTTTTTTTTTTTTTTTTTTTTTTTTTTTTGCCGCGGAGTATTGAACCCACAGCCTTGGGTGTGCTTGGTGAGTACTCTTCCTGGGAGCCACATTCCAGCCCTGAGTTTAGAACAGGAGAGTTTGACTTACTCCTTACTTTACTTACTTAGTCTATTTGAAATAAAAATTTATACTATTCATTGGTTTCTCTTTGTTGTAATTATTGGAAATAGAAATCTGCTTGGTATCTTAATTTAACTGTTTGTTAATGAAATATGTGGTTTGTTCATGTTTTCTTGAAAAGCAGTGCCTGTGAATCTCCTGACATGATTGGCCATGCTTTGTTTGATCAAGTGTATGACTTGAAGGAACGTTGAGAGATAGGAGAGGTTCTTAACTTGCTTTTCTGGTTTTTAAGAGTCTAATAAAGATACAGTTAGCGCTACTAACATAATTTATTTGGGAGCACAGTGGGAAAGAAGAAGGCTGCAGATGATTCTAGTTTATGTCTGAAACCCAGGGGCGGTAACCACGGCTTCCACCACGGGCTGGGGTGATGGCTCGTGACTGCCCTGCGCACTAGGCTTCACGCACATGGGAACACGCTGGGGGCCAAGATTCCTGTTTTAGTTCTTTCTGCCCAGCAGACTGACACTCATATGTTAAATTGTAATTTATTAAGAAGAAAGGTGGTAAGGAAGAGGCTCCCTAGCCTTCAGCAGAGAGGTAAAGTGCAGGGCCCGAGTGGGCTAGTGGAGAGTGGGAGGGCAGCCTGCTGGCACGCTGCAGTGGCCGCCTAGAGTCTAAACTGAGACAGCTGGCCAGTGACTAGTTTTGCTTCAAGAAACTTAAAACACTTGTATATTTCAGACTTAACCATTTTGAGAAACCTTGTTCAGGTGCTTACCACGCCATCTCCTTCAGTTACTAGAGCCTGTGTGTCACCAGCTCTTTGAGTTCTACCGCAGTGGGGAGGAGCGGCTGCTGCGGTTCACTCTGCAGTTCCTCCCAGAGCTCATGTGGTGCTACCTCGCCCTGTCGGCCAGCAGGAATGTGCACAGCAGCGGCTGCATTGAGGCCCTTCTTCTCGGGGTTTACAACCTGGTTTGTATTTCACACATTAGCTGTGTGCTTTTTAGAAAACGGCTTTGCATTTCAGTAAAACTACGATTCATTTAAAAGAAAAAAGAACCTAAGGGCACACATATAATTATCTAAATAAATTTTTATGGGTTGAATGAAAGCTGAAACTTTCATAGAGATAATAAATAATTTAATAATAAGAATGAGAATACCACTACCAGTGGGGTTTTATTTTATTTTTGTTTTGAGACAGGGTCTCACAATGCAGCTCTGACTGGCCCGGAGCTTGTTACTTAGCATAGACTGGCCTCAAACTCACAGAGATCTGCCTGACTTTCATTTGCTAGGATTAAAGGCCTAGTTACTACTATTGTTGATTTTTTAAATTCAATATCTGTTTAAGTGTATCTTTAAGCTGGTTTTTCTCCTTCAAAAAAAAAAAAATCCAGTAGAAAGACCTAATATGAGATTCACTAGTCACACCTTGTAAGTCCTCACGGTCTCCTGAGCGTGTGCATTGTTACCAACAGTTGGTGTGACTCAGCCTGAGTATCAGTTATGACATCCGAAATACTTATGGTTGTGTCTTTAGGATGGAAAGGAAAGGTTAGGTCTAATGTAGACACATCTCATGTTGAATTGACGTAGAGAATATAACGTGTTAGTACAGAACAATCACTGCACTCTCTGCCCCAGCCATCCTGGGAACAGTGGACTTTAATTTAGTTGGGCATTTTCTATGCTGAATTATAGTGGTCTGCTCAGCTTCTGTTTTGAAAATTCAACAGTGCACATGTTACCTACTGATGCTAATGGTAACGAGTAATGAATTGCCAATGTTCAAGAGTTTTAACTGTCTTTAAGTTCCTTTTATTCTGGTCTTTAAAATTTTGTCTTAGAGGGAAGACAGGGAGAGATGTTGTAATTAATATTATAACCTTAAAAAATTAAACCTGGACAAATTGTCCTAATAACTTAATCTTATTTTTAAAATGTTACATGTAGGAAGGGACTTTTAAGATATTTCCTTTTACTTTTGTAGGAAATAGTTGACAAACACGGACATAGTAAAGTATTGAGTTTTACAATTCCATCTTTATCCAAACCATCTGTATATCATGAAGTAAGTAGCTTTTTATCAAAGTCTCTTTGTTGGGGTCTAAGTCTCAGTAGTTCCATAAGTTAGGGTGCAGTCACCTATGCACAGAAGTGCATCATTAGTACCTCAGAAGGCGCTGGCCATCACCACACGGAGTGTTCACTCCTTCAAAAAACAAGTCAAAACCACTAAAGGATCGAACTAAGATCTGATAGTGAGAGCCTTATTGAAAACAYTTTTTATCTTTGTATAATGGGTAAGGCTCATCTTAATTTGTGTCTGTGTGTGGGGTTGGGTAGATAATTGTGTACTCCATAATGGAATTTTGGAAATTAAACATTCTGGTTTTCATTTGTGGCTATTTTTTAACTTTTTTTAAATCTTGGAGTAGATATGTGACAGGTAGTCTGAATATCCCTAAGCTGTATGGTGCGCCTAGTAAGCACTTTCCGTGCTTTGAGCATTCTCAGTATCACCTTCAACAAAACAGCATCTCTTCTCTAGCCTTCCAGCATCGGGTCTATGGCGCTGACGGAGAGTGCGCTGTCCCAGCATGGCTTGTCAAAAGTCGTGTACAGCGGGCCCCATCCTCAACGGGAGATGCTGACAGCACAGAACAGGTATCCTGCAAAGGCAGTTCTCCTAGCACGCTAAGTTGTTTTAAAACTGTTTCAGTAAATGTATAATGTTCAGTGAGTTAAATGTAACACTTCTGTGGATATCAAGTCACGTTAGAAAAGAATCCAACATACCTAGACTTGCTCCTGTGCTTTGCTGCAGGCATTATCTGGGTTATGAGGATGCATGAGTCCCTTGCAGACTTATTTCCCCTTCGAGCTTCCTTACTGTGTCTGTAATGTGTAAGCTGCACGGTCAGCTAACATTCCTTTGGTTTGTCTTCAGGTTTGAAGTGTTGACGTTCCTTCTGTTGTGTTACAACGCTGCCTTAACCTACATGCCCAGTGTTTCTCTCCAGTCCCTGTGTCAGATTTGTTCAAGGTAAACCAGATGTCCTGGGTTTCTCACCCTGTGTAATGTAGGACTGCTAGTTTGTTGCCTTCCTAAGTTATTGTTGTGTAATTGTTGGTTGGAAACATTATATAAGTCAGTGTACAGTTCAGCCTACTGAGCGCATAGAAGGTAGTTTAGAAATAGCAGCTATCAAAAGCACAAGCATGGACATCCACCTGGTGGGGTAGGAAGTCAGAAGGGGTTATATTNGTGTGTGTGTGTGTGTGTGTGTGTGTGTGTGTGTGTGTAGGTACAGGTGGCATGGTAGGCTTGTGGAAGTCAGAGGCTAATGCTCAGGAGTCAGTTCTCTCTCCCTCTTCACCTTTTGGGATGCTGGGACTGAGCTCCAGTTGCCAGGCTTAGTAATGAGTGTCTCCAATTGAAGAGCCATCTCAACAGCTCCAGCCTGGGCTTTTGTAGGTGGTAGTGGTGTCTACAAGTAGAGGTCAGTTGCAATGTATTAATTAATTAATATGCTATCATGTCGGGGCTGTATCACTCCTGACACAAAGTGAGAAAGCAGCCATTTTCTAGTAAATGACCTAAAAATAGAAACTTGTTTCTCTTTAAGTTTGTGCTGATTTTAGGCAACATATATATGCACAAGGAAGGAAAACAGGTCTTCAATCCCATAACTCTAGCTTTCTCTGAGAAATACTGTATGCCTGTTTATTAATTACATACAAGCTGAGATCATGGGCCATGGGTTGTTTTGCAATTTCACACCATGCCCATCATTTAGGTAGACACTCCCACACATGCACACACTAGGGCTGTAACCCAGGGCTTCACACATGCACACACTAGGGCTGTAACTCAGGGCTTCACACATACTAGGCAAGCACTCCTTTAACGAGCTCTTTCCAGACAGGGCCTCTTTGTATGGCCCTGGCCACCCTTGACCTTGCTCTGTAGACCAGGCTGGCCTGAACTCATAGAAATACACCTGTCTCAAGGGGTGCACTACCACCTTCCTGCTCCTAAGGAGATTTTAAAAGCACCGTTTAATTGCATTCTGGCTAGTGCATATGATTGGCTCTGTGTTAGTCTTATAGGTAGTTCCTAGTCACTGTCCTACACTTTGTAATCCTCAGTTTTCATCATCATATAGATATATATAATTGGCAAAGGAATCAGTTTGTCGTGATCACTTCTTAATTTAGTAACAAGTGTCAGAAACCTGAAAGAGGGCCCTGGTGATCAGATTCCTATGAGCAGAGGCTCAAGCTCCCTTGAGTCCCATGAATCCCCAACCCCAACTTTGGACACTTGGTATGAGTAGTCAGAGGGCAGAGGCAGAACATGATTGACAGAGTCCAAAAGGCCCTGGTGGGTTATAGTTTGGACCTATGGATGGACAGGGCTATTGCCAGCTCTCAGTTAAGGCCAGATATTTGGTGGCATCCTGACCTGGCCTCGGGCTGCAAAGACTGTAGAAACCTCTGCTGCAGTCTTTACAGCCCGAGGTGCGGGACTTCTGGGTCCACTTGACACACACAGTCTCAGTGGAGCTGAGTGTCAGGAGACCAAGAAGGAATAGAAGGATAAAGCCTCTGAGCTGTGTCTCACTTGTGGCCTGCATTGCTTCTCATAAATGCCTGCATTGCTTCTCATAAATGTTTTGTTGCCTTAATTTTATTTAAGTTATTTTCTTTGAAAAAAAAAACCTAGCAAACTCTGCTGATTTCTGTTTACAGTTCTCTCAAGGGTGTTGTGTTTAGATACATTGTAAACAGTATAAAAGTGCCTATGTTTTATTTCTTGTATGTTTTTTAGTATTATTATTGTTGTTGTTGTTGTTGTTTAGCTTTTTTCAAAACAGGCTTTCACTATGTAGCTCTGGCTGTCCAGGAACTCACTCTGTAGACCAGGCTGACTTTGAACTCTCAGTGATCCACCTGCCTCTGCCTCCCAGGTGCTGGGATTAAAGGTATGCATTTGCACGTCTGGGAAGAGCATTCAAATTTTTTATCTGTCTGAAATTTATAATGGATATTTCATGAAGCTTGAGTCTGGGTTATAGTAATTTTTCTGATTCTGAAGTTTGTACCAAGAATTTAATCAGGAATTAAAGATTATACTAAAGATCTGTTAATGGTAAGTTTCATATAATGTCCTCAGAATTACTGATAATAGAATTGATCAAAATTAGTGAGCCAACCAGTGAGCATGTGACTCACCAACTGTATCCACTGCCTGCCCTGGGCTTTACCGTCTTTTCCCAGTGTGTCATATTCAGGGAAATGGTACAGGCATTCTGTTCCGGAGATTGTTTTATAGGTACTAGATTTATTATTCCTATTGTTAGTTCATAAATATTAGAAAATATTCTGCACTTAACAAATACGTTTCCTTCCATCTTTCCAGAATATGTGTCTGTGGATATCCCCGACAACATGTAAGAAAATACAAAGGTGTGAACAGCAGGATACCGATTTCATCCGGCTTCATGGTGCAGATGCTGACAGGAGTGTATTTTGCCATGTAAGTGTGTCTCATATACAAAGCACACTGTTGGCTTGTCAGGCTGTTTCCATAACAGTATGGTCTCAATAGATGAACAATCATCATATTTTATGAATGAAAAGGAATCGATTTCTTAATARTTTGATCATTTAAAATATGTATTTTAAAGTTGTGCTGAATTTCAGACTGACTAAAACACTTCATTATTTTTAAAATTCAGGGTCAGAATGAAGACTGGTAAAATGTGAACATGCTCAGTTCTTCTGCACATGACTTTTGGGCTATGATTTTCAAATTAGATTTTTAAAATTCCAATGACTATTTTTTTTCTGTTTCTAGAAGTTTTAGCTCTTAAAAAGCATGTTAGAGAACCTTCAACCAGAAATAACATATTGATTTCTACATTGTAGTAACTAAGGTTGAGTGTATTCTTGAATCCTGTCTTGCCCTTTGTAATTCTCAATGACACAAATGACAARGCACTTTGCATTATAGTCACTTGATACTGTAATTTACTCTAATAGATAGTGAGCTTCTTGACTCACTATCTTGAATTTATGGTGTAGGGGGACAGCCTATACCTCAAAAAGTTTTGCTGAGGACAGTTGTGTTCACATATGTGCACCCTGGCTGTGGTGTGGAAGCCTCCCTGTTGTAATGGCAGCACTGAGTAGTTTTGATAGAGAGGGCATGTCCCACAGTTTAAAACATTGGATTGGGGGGGAGGTGGATTGTTGATGTTGTTGGAGATAG
>BDUI01001211.1:145254-162212 GCA_002335545.1 Apodemus speciosus
TCCTAATTCCTCACAGTGGAGTAATAACAGAATTCTTTTTAAAGAGTTGTATTACACAACTAATCGCATGTTGACCTGATCTCCACATTTTCTACCTGATTGTTTTAATATTGTAGTGAAGCTGCTTAGCTCAGTGTTGTGTCTTTCAAGTTCTTCTACTCTCTGAGAAAATTGTAATAACTTAGTCTGTGTCTGTGCTTAAATTTGGAAATGGACTTAGAATTCACAGTTGCTCTCTTGACCTTTTATAACCTCATGGTTAATGTCCTTGTTTATGTGGTGATACTYTAACTTCCCAAGCCAGTAGTCTCCTTTATTCTGTGGTAGATAATTCAAGGCAACAGTGTATTTTTCAGACAKAKWTTTTTTTTTAAAGCACTTRTATTTGAGGGCTATGTAGAAAATAAAAAGCAAGTAGAAGAAGAAACATAAGGGTACACCTAAAGAGAGGAACTTTAAGATAAGTAGGTTGTAATGATAAAAATAGTCAAAAAATGAAAATTCCAGTAAGAAAGATAAGCTAAGATATTTATAAAAGCAGTAGCATTATTTTTACATTTGATCTTAGCCAAAAGGTCAAGAAGCAATAGAATTATTTAAAAAAAAAAAAACCAATAAGGCAATTTTACTTCAATATTTTCTTTAAAAAATAAAGGAAGGAAAGGAAAGCACAGCATGTCTTTGTGCCTCATCCTGTGGTGGGGGAGTCTGTGAAGCCAGCGCAGCTGTGGGACTCTGGCCTTGCCCCCAGGGCTGCAGGCACTGCGGCTCCACTCACTGCCTGTCCTTCTCCACCCAGGTCCCTCTCACACTCTCCCAGAGCAAATGTAACTCTATTTTTGTTTGTTTACCCCAACCAACACCATTGTGACTCATTCTTCCTCCACTTTAAAAAAAATTAGCTACATGCGGACAACATAAGCTRTTTTCCATTCTTTGAAAATGGTTACTGAAATCACACTKCCATTTTATATAGTCCCCTAATTAAGTTGGGTGACTGAYATATGGTTGGAAATAATGAGCATGGAAAKCTTTGCCAACTAGTATCTAACAATCCWCTGAACCCCCAAGTTGCCATCTCTGACTCCCTTCCTCTGTATTTGTCCAGTGACGGGAGCAGTAAGTAAAAAGCATTTTGTATACTTGGATGTGCTGAGTTTAAATTGGCAAAAGGCTGACTAGTTCTTTAAAGGCTGAGTTTAAATTGGCAAAAGGTTGACTAGTTCTTTAAGAATTGCTTTGTTAGCTATCCAGAATTGTATTCTTGGTAAATTTACATTAGATAATTTGCCATTCAAATAATAGTCCCTTCCTAAAACTTAAATTTTGAATTTTCTCAATTCGAAATAAATGTGCTKAGTTGAAGAGTACGAGCAAGCACAAAGGCATGCACAYGCCACAGAGTGCGCGTTACCGCACGCCCGCGTTTAAAGTGTCGGCAGTAAGATAATGAAAGCCATATTTCTAAACTGGATCCTTTGAGCATCACCCTGCTTTTGGCTCTAGCACATGCTAAATGCTAACAACAGTTTTAGTTTCCCTTTCAGAGGGGGNGTATACTTGGATGTGCTGAGTTTAAATTGGCAAAAGGCTGACTAGTTCTTTAAGAATTGCTTTGTTAGCTATCCAGAATTGTATTCTTGGTAAATTTACATTAGATAATTTGCCATTCAAATAATAGTCCCTTCCTAAAACTTAAATTTTGAATTTTCTCAATTCGAAATAAATGTGCTKAGTTGAAGAGTACGAGCAAGCACAAAGGCATGCACACGCCACAGAGTGCGCGTTACCGCACGCCCGCGTTTAAAGTGTCGGCAGTAAGATAATGAAAGCCATATTTCTAAACTGGATCCTTTGAGCATCACCCTGCTTTTGGCTCTAGCACATGCTAAATGCTAACAACAGTTTTAGTTTCCCTTTCAGAGGGGGGCAGGGATTGGATCCAGGCTTCCGTGTGCTGATCCCTAACCTTTGCGTTTCTGAGGTAGAATCTCTGTATGTAGCTCAGGTTGGCCTCAAACTCAGAAGCCCTTCTTCAGCCCTTAGGTACCAACATATGTGGATACTTTCAGTTAGGACTACCTATTAATTTTTTTGACATACAATTTAGAAGATTACAAGCTCTTAATGTCATAAAAAGGAATTATAAATAAGAAGTAATRTGTATTTTTAAGTTTTCTAATATGATRACCAAAAGCAAATACCTTGAAAATATTAGAATGTTTTACTGTACGAAAGAATTAGATTGATACAATTTAAATATATTAAGCCCAAAGAAAGTTCAGTCACAAGTTATTACAAAAAGCAGTTTGATTACAATTTTGGCTTATAAAATTGTTTTTATTTATTGGATACTGTGATTCTTAAAGCTAAGCGAGATAACATAGTTCAAAGGGACTTGTAATTATGTTACAAAAATACCAGAAAAAGTGGTATGTGTCATAATTTGTCAATAATGAAGTACTATCTTCTTAGATGAGTTAAAAAAAACAAACCAGGAATGATAAAAAGATTCAGCGGCCGGGGAAAGTTGCTCAGTAGGTAAAATGCTTGCCTGCAAGCGGACAGGGCTGAGTGCAGACCTCAGCATCAGCATGSAGATAGAAGGGGCGTGGCGAGCAGGCCTGGCCCGCAGTGCTGGGGCYCGGGTATGGCTACATGGAGCCTGTAGCATGCTAGCCAGCCAGGTGTGGACTCACTGAGCTATCCAGGATGCAGGATTAATGAGACCCTTTCTTTAAAAACAAGATAAAGAAGCAACTGGAAGAGACATGTGACTGAACTCTGCGCTCCATACACATGTGCACACAGGAACATAGAACAGACACTACACATAAGTGCAAAGGATACTACTAGTATATGAAATAATTCCGTTCAGTCAAATGTGCTGGTATACGCCTTTAATCCCAGCACTCCGGACRTAGAGGAAAATGGATCGCTGTGAGTTAGAGGCCAGTTTGGTCTACAAAGTGAGTTCCAGGACAGGCAGAGCTGCACAGAAAAGCCCTGTCTTGAAAAACAATAATAGTAGTAGTAATATTATTTTAAACTGATCAGTGATTTAGAGGGAATTAATAAGTTTCTGTTGTATAACATTGATGAAACAAGAAAGTAGTTACTTTCTAACTGTTGAAGAGATTTAAAATCATAAATGCATTTCCAGAAAAGTATTTTTAAAATAATTGTTTATAAGCATTTCAAATCATTTAAGATTGTCTTTTTAGATACTGGAGAAAATAAACTCATAAATCTTAAAATGGAATAGTTATTTTGTGTCAGATTTTATGACAGTGAGAAAGGGCTTAAATTGAAGAAAATTATTATCTSTATGAATTTTAAAAACATTTTTAAAAATAGTGTTAATTTTAAACTCAAAAGTAGCAAACTTTGGGGATTAGTTATTAGAACTCTTTCTAACTCTCTAGTTAGAAATTCACAACTGCAAGCCAGGCTAGTGGCTTTCAGATCCTAAGCTGAGATGGGGTCCCAAGGANACACAACAGCACAAGACAATTGCTTACACATTATTTTTCTCAGTGCATCCATGGATGGTCAAGCAAGTGATTTGTGCTTTTTCTGATTGTTTTATGGAAATATGAAGGCTGATTTTGTAGGGTGATATTTGCTCAGCTATAATCCAGAATTTTCATTCTGTGCTTTCATATGTGTATATTGTTTTAATAATTGTACTTTATTTTAAATGTTTGGTGCTTTGGTTTTGTTTAACATTTTGAATGTTTTTCTAAGTTCTGGTAATCCTGCTGTGGTTATTTTAATGGCTACATAATATATATGCTACATTGAGTTGGTAACTTGTCATTTACTTACCTGTGCCCATATATTGAATAATTTGCTTCTAATTTTTTCTGTTATAAATAATACTTTAAGGTACAACCTAGTAAATACATACAGAATATTTGCCATTGGATAGAATAAATTATAATCATTAAAAGATGGTCTTCGGGCTGGAGAGATGGCTCAGTGGTTAAGAGCACTGACTATTCTTCTAGAGGTCCTGAGTTCATTTCCCAGCAACCACATGGTGGCTCTCAACCATCTGTAATGGGATCCAATGTCCTTTTCTGGAGTGTCTGTAGACAGCAACAGTGTACTCATATGCATTAAATGAATAAATAAATCTTCTTTTTTTTTAAAGATGGTTTTGAAGAGTAGGAGTTGCCCGGTCCCCTTCTACCATTAACACATATGCATATGCATTAGTCATAAAGGGTGTGTATGGCTCTTTGGGGTTTAAAGTGCTTGTCACAGTTCCTGTCAGAGCTTTGTGACTTGGTGGGTTCTGTAAACTGTGGCTTAGTATTTCACAAGAGGTTTCAGGAGCCTCATATCATACCATACCTTAACTCATAAGGTAATTTGGGTACAAAATGTATAAGTCCTTCTGATAGTTAAATTATTTTTATTAAAACTGTTTATTAAATAAACAGAACAGCCATAAGGCAAATAAGAACAGAATCTAAGATTGTTTCATGGGTGCAGGTAGAATAGATATTTGAGTTTATGGAATAATATTTGGCAGAAATCATAATTTTCATAAATAGTTTTTGTAATGTTTATAATTCAGTTCACCTTTTTTTTCCCCAAAATCAGAAGAAATGTTTGGGCCAAAGTTATTTGAGTTACCTTTGAGAATAAAATCGAAATTSTCTATTAAAAGTGTTCATGGCCAAGAATGGTCTGAAACTCCAGCTGCTCTAGAGGCTGAAGCAGGAGAATCATAAGTTGGAGGCCAGCCTGGGCTATACAGCAAGATTCTATCTTAAAATAGACACTCCAACAAAGGAAAACTTAGCTATTCTTAAATTTTAGATTTTTATAAAGTGCGTGTGTGTGTGTGTGTGTGTGTGTGTGTGTGTGTGTGTGTACATATGTGCATGTGTGTGCTGAGGGAAGAGAACCCACATGCCACAGTGAGCGTGCGGAGGGAGGCCGGGATGGTCTGTGGAGTCGGCGCTCCCGCTGTGCAGAGGTTCTGGTTTCAGGATGGTCTGTGGAGTCGGCGCTCCCGCTGTGCAGAGGTTCTGGTTTCAGGATGGTCTGTGGAGTCGGCGCTCCCGCTTTGCAGAGGTTCTGGTTTCAGGATGGTCTGTGGAGTCGGCGCTCCCGCTGTGCAGAGGTTCTGGTTTCAGGATGGGCTGTGGAGTCGGCGCTCCCGCTTTGCAGAGGTTCTGGTTTCAGGCTCAGGTTCTAGGCTTGCATGGCAAGTGCCTTTCCCTACGGCAGCTCGCTCGCCCTGAGTACGCATCCTTTAACTCTGTCTCCATATGTGAAGAGTGCTCATGTACATAGACATTATACAATAAACAGGCTCTGTCTCCATATGTGAAGAGTGCTCATGTACATAGACATTATACAATAAACAGCCTCAGGGAATTTTCTTTTTGGATATTTCAATTTTTTTCAAATTATTCAAAGTCAAATGTAAATATTACTTTTATGGGTATACATTAATCATAATGCCTTTGCATACATTTTTGAGTTTCAAGGAAAAGCAACTCTTTTGTTATATAATTTATATTCTTTTAAAACATCTTCTATATCATTTTCTTAAGGAATTATCTCTCTTTAGTTATATATATCATTTTTCAATAACATAATAAAAATGGACTAGTTTATAAGAGATTTTTGATGTTACTAATAAGCATTATAACAAACCTACATTTAGAAATGCCAATTTCATTTTTCTGAAACAATGAACTTTTGTTCTTCTTTACCACCTAAAAATATTTATTATCTTAAGCTGTGAATTACTTGACTGGATAAAAGGGAAAAGAACATTTTCCAAACTTACCTTTTTCATATGTTCTACATTCTCACCTTTATTATAATCTTGTAATAGAGAATCATTCAGTTCATTAAAAAGTACATTTATTAGGTCTCAGGAGATGGCTCAGTGGTTGGGAGCACTGTCTGCTCTTCCAGAGGACTCAGGTTCAATTCCCAGCACCCACAAGGAAGCTCACAACTGTTTCTAACTCCAGTTCCAGGGGATTGGAAGCCCTTTTCTTCCCTTTTCTAGCCCACACAGCACTAGGCANTCCTGAGAGTGACTAACAGTTCATCTGCTAGCTCTGCTTTAGAAATACCCTTCTTCCCATTTCTCTTTCCCTGCAAATTTCCATTGGTGAATCAACATTTTTAAACCATTAACTTCCATCAGCATATTTTCACAAATAAAACCAGTTAAAATAAAAGCAAACTGACAAGTTATAAATTCCTCAGGTATTCTTCTAGAGTATATTTGCTGTGACTCTTTGTTTAGCCAAAGTAAATTATTTGCCTCCTTTGAAATGACCAAGAATCTAAACAGATCAATTAAACATTCTTAGGAGRTGTTAGAGAACATTTACATCAAGTGGGYTCTGACAAATTGAGTTAGAATTCACAGTGTGGATGAATGGACACTTGAAACCAGAAGTCTCATTTCTTAACCTCATGCTTTACATAATTCCATACTTTCTGAACTTCAGTTTCCTCTTAGAAAATGGGGATTAAATGGCCTACTTCAGAGTCTCACTACCATGTTGTTTTGTGCTAAAAGCAAATAGTGCTGTTGGTATCCCTTATTCTGTTAGAATGCCTATATGTATCTTTTAAATTTTTTATAAAACTTAAATATTAGTTACTTTTAGGGTTTTTTGGTTGGTTTTTTGTTTTGTTGTTGTACTTTTTGTTTTTATGCCTGGATAACTGCCAACACTTTTTTATTTGCCCTTTGGACTGAAGTGGTTTCTACAGTGTAAGTGAGCAAGTCTTGGCTGCACCCCTGACCTCTGCCATACACCGTGGTGAGAACTGATTTGCCCGTGCTTTTGAAAATAACTGTTAGCAACTGGGAGTAGGTTCTGGGCCACCATCCTCAGCCCGCCTGAGAATGAGAACGTGGTGTGTGAGGCCCCAGCTAAAAAGACAAAACTTTATCAGGTTAGGATCATGAATGCAGGACGATGAGAGCTTGGAGGAGATGGACAGTGTTCCCTGTGGTTAGATGTGGCAGTCAGAGCCCCATAGGAATTCACTTTCAAACTGTGAAGGATTCAGAGCAGAGCATTGATCTCTAAATGGCTGCATGCTAGTCACCTGGGAACTCAAGATGTATAGTGTCCAAACTGCTTCATCCTATGAATGAACCAGGTTGCCGGGGTGAAAATAGGAACCTGTAAGGCTCAAGGATGGCCAAGATGTGCAGCAAAGATAGGCCTCCCTGGGTGTATGCAGCTGTGGGCTCTGCTCGTTTGCTACACGATGCTGTCTAACAGACTTCAGTRCAGTTCATAAGGGTTTGATGATTCTAGCTCTGAAAACAAAGTCCTTTTTCTCAACAGATTTGTGTGCTACATTTTAATGAGAATACATCGTTCTTGTTTTGGTTGTTTTGTCTTATGGAGTTTAAATTTCACCACTGGTCTATTTTTTACATATTTATGTTATTTTTACTACTTACTATAAATATATACTTAAGATCTTTAAACCCTTTTATATTTAAGGCACAGAATAAAGTTATCTTTATAGATATTCACTAGTTATGAGTTTTGTTCATTTGTTTGATTTACACGGGATGTTTTCAGAATAAGTTACTGAGAACCAGTTTGCTTTTCATATCTTGTTTTCATTTTTCTCCACTGTAGTAATGGACTGTTACAAGCACATCAGAATGTGTAGACTCAGTAGGAACCTGAATAGATGGACTGCTTAATTCTACCTTAAGCACATTAATGTTACTGATGTTTGAGATTCTGAGTGTGTGAGACAAGCAGTGACTGACTAAGTCAGGTTGGATGTAGTCTAATAAAAAAAAAATAAGATTTGAAGTGTACAAAGGGAACTTTACAATTGCTTTGGTTATCATTGCTGATGAGAGCCAGAATTTTTGCCTTTATATTTTGGGGCATTTACCTAAAGTTTAAATAAATTTAGTTGGTCACAATATTTTTTAAAGGCATTCAGTTTTTGTTTGTGAAAAAATTTGTTTCATGTTCCATATAAAACTTGTGTGAAARTACAGAAAGTGAACTGATGCTCATTAGACTGTTAGAGAGCGTGACCTGTGGTCCCCTGTGCTGCCGCAGGGCTGTGACTGAAGGGAATGACCGTGTCTGTGTTTGCCTTAAGTTATACCATCCAGTCATCCAGTTTTGTTCTCTTTGGTTTTTTGTTTTGTTTTGTTGTTTCACATTTTCTTTTGTCTTCAGCCATCATTTTGTCTGATCATCTTCAATCCTAGAGCAACCTGAGAGCAGCAGTGCTGCTGCTGAAGCGGGCGTCCTTGTCATTCCTGAGATTAGTGTCACACATGTGTCCGGAGAGAGGACCGGGAATGGGGAAAAAGGCAGAGCGCTAGGAGACATTGACGCCCAGCATATGCAGGGTGTGCARGAGACAGCCACAGACCCTAGGAGTGAGAGCAGAGGCTTGCCCGAACTCAGGAGGCAAAAATCTGTGAGGAAAATGATGGAGGATGGAGTGCCCACAGCTGGCAGAGTGCAGTTTTAGCAGACGCTCTGTAGCCGCAGCCCAAGGTACCTTGAGGCGAGGGCACAGTGCATGCTACGTGCGCAACAATTGCACAGTCACAGACAATTTGCATGTCATCTGATAAAGTGCATGAATTATGCATTGTAATTTCTCAATGACCTTTAATACTCTTCAGAATGATCACCCTATGTGGTAGCAGGAAYTTGTTAGAGAAACTGAGGCAGAAAATTGCTTCTGAAAGTAATTTTCTGCTTAAGTTTTGGAACTAAAATGATTTTTCCTTAAATATGAAGGGTAATATGTATAGACTTTTAACAAGTTTTGAGCTTGTGATATTTATAGTGTACATATGTAAATATATATTAATTCTATGAKTATCTGGAATGGAGAACACAACCTTCCTAAAAATCTCTTTGCATATACTTCTGTTTTAACTGAAGTTTATTAGTAGGACTACGATACAGAGGTCATCACCAGCATTTAATGTCTGACCATTCTAATTGCTTCTGCTCTTTGCATGCATGTAGGAGAACTCTCCATAAAACTGTAGTGGGGGTAGTTTACAGCATGCTTGTAGTTTAACATACTCTAAATCACTGTCATTTAATTACAAKGAATGTGTTTTGACATTTATAAAATGTTTCAACTTATCCTTTGATTTTTGTTCTGTAATCTATTGCTTTAAGAAATTCTGCTAAGGTATTGATTGAAATGTTATTTCTTTCGTATTAGTCTTTTAAAAGTTACTTAAGATACTTAATGTTAATTAATCTTTGTCATTTCTTTGTTTAGGAGATACAGAATTAACAGGTCAAGAAGAACTGATGGACATAACTGAAGTTGACGAGGGATTTTATTCCAGGGCTGCGTCTAGCACCAGCCAGTCGGGTCTATCAAACAGTAGTCACAATTGTAGTAACAAGACCAGTGTAGGAAAGAACCAGAGACGGTCGGGAGGAAGCAAAGCTGGAGCAAAAGAGAGAGAAACTGCAGGGGAATCTTGCAGAGATCACTTTGCTCGCAAACAAACCCAGAGAGCCCAGAGCGAGAACCTTGAGCTTCTCTCTCTGAAGAGACTGACCTTAACCTCCAGCCAGTCCCTGCCCAAGCCCAGCAGCCAGGGCTTGGCTAAGACTGCGGCCACTGTATTTAGTAAGTCCTTTGAACAAGTCAGTGGTGTTCCAGTCCCACGCAGCCCTTCCCCTGCCATTGGCTGTGTGGCCGGGGCAGATGCCCACAGATTTTCTGCTTGTAGTCTCCAAGAAGAAAAGCTTATTTATGTGTCAGAAAGGACTGAGCTTCCAGTGAAGTGTCCAGCAGGCCAGCAGGGGCCTCCTAGTATTAGCATCACTTTGTCTGCAGATTAACTTGTAACTTATTTCTCTCCTGTAACCAGTGAAGCTGGAAAGATGGCTTTGCTCTCTTATGAAAGTACTGAGTCCTTGATGCCTGGTCCTGGCAGGAGCCCGGTGTCTTGAATTCTGAAGGCTCTCCTTTGACTCTGAAGGGAATGATGTCTAGTTTGCATAAGCTGAGATACGGTCTTGTTATCTCTTGGGTACTCCTCTCCCCTTGGTTAAGTTCTTTATTCTTTTATTCTCCTTTCCTGCTACTTGTTATTGTTGGTTACATCCTCAGTAAGGTTATTTTTAATACCTCATGTTTTAGTGGTTGTGTATTTGACCTGGGAAGGCAAAGAGAGTCTCTGTGTGAGAGGCCTGGGCTGTGGAGCCCAGGTGGAGGAGTGAGTCCTTGAAGCCGTGCTCTAAACAGGCACGTGAGAGGACAACCCTGAGAGCAGAGGGGATGCCGAGTGCTGTGACCACACCATGCTGAGGATGGGGACAGTGTGCTCCACACCGAAAGTTGCCTGGCAGGACAGTTGCAAGGGGAAGCTGGGAGAATTTCTGTTACAGCAAAGCTGAGATTGCTGGTAGATGACATCTGAAGCGTGTGACCTGGATGGCAGGGATGCAAGTCCCTTTAACCAGCCATAAAGCTGATGGACTGTGCTGCTTTGGAAATCCTACTTAGTTTGTATTTTAGTGGTCAGAGCACACATCACAGAAGACGTCCTGAAAATCYCTGTAAATCTTGTAGCACACTCCCAGGATACCAGTATGAAGCATTTAGTAGTGAGTTGTCTGTGAATGMAGGAAACTAGTTCATTTTTCATCCACAGAATGTGGTGAAAGAAAATAGAGTAGGTGTGGACAGAGAGAGGATGTTTGTGCATTAGCTTAGGGCGGCTTGTTTTGTTCTTAAATTGAACATAAAAGAAAGAGTGTACTTCTTGTTTGTGAGCTTTTAGTGTTCTGGTTATGATGTAGGAAGAGTTCAGCTACCACCCACTCCTGCCAGCCAAGCACCAAGAAATGTGGTAAGGCAGGAGCTAAACTCTGCGTCCTCTCGATGGACGCACAGGCTCGGTGCCTGTGCTCTGCCCGGTTGGCTGAGCTCCTGTGAGCTGCATGTGCTGTGGTGCTGACTGGGGAAYGCGAGGAGCAGGGTAGTTGGGAGGCCGGGGGCACTGTCTGCTTCTTGGCTTTATTGACTTAGCACACTAAGGCCTCCTCCTGGGTGCTCCCTCGCTGTGCTCACAGAACATGCTAGTGTTCCTCTCGCAAACCACATGGGTCCAGCTCGTGGAGATGAGAAAACTGCACGTGCTGCAGAGCGCAAAGCATTTACATTTGAGATACAGTTTTAAATGCTTACCTCCAGTTTAGACCTGATTATATAAGGCCTGTGCTTTTTAGCATAAATGARTTTAACATTTTAGTTTCAGTAACAGAACGAACTGCTGGCTTAAATTGTCCTCAACAATTTTAGGGTAACTTGACAGTAAAATTGATAATTGGAATAATTTAATAGTAATCTTGTATACAGTTGAAATGTTTGTAAAATGTCACTGTGAACTTTTTGTTGTCTTTTGTAGTTCCTTAAGAACTTTTCTTAAACATAGTTATTAACAGTGTTGATAGTAGTAAGAAGAAATTTAAAAGATTGTCATTAAGCAAGTTAATGTGCTTGCTTAAGCATAGAGTAAGTTTAAAGAAACATTAGCTGACAAACAAGAGCTCAGAATAASRTTCAGCTACTATAATGAAACCTCACTTTGATATTGTTGTAGACATTTGCTACTTGTGTGATCCAAAGACCATTGGTGTCACCTAGTATCTTAATAAAAACTTAAACATTTTGGGGGCAGACCTAGTAAATAAATCAAAGCTGGCATTTTAACAAGGCCCCCAGGGATGCTCGTGTCCATTCGTCAGAGTGCTAACTACTTGTCTGATGTAGTGTCCTCAGTGGTCTCACCACCCTCAAGCACCGGTATTAGATGCTAGATTGTCATAATTGTCATAGTTTTTGATAACCAAGTAGCTATGTAATAACATTGACATGTGACTTCTTAGAGGCTTTCATTTTAAATTCCCACTTCTCACTTGTTTTTGTAATAACAATGTAGCATCTTCTGCTTCTCTTGTTGGTCATAAATGAACCCAGCGATGCAGATGCTGCAGGTTTTAGGTAGGACCCCTCGCCCTTTGTTCTTGAGCTGCTACTGAGATACAGCACAGCTGCACACATGYCCGTCCTCTTTCAGAATCTAACAGCTTACACGGTGGGTGAGTCTGAAGTTTGCGCCAAGTGATTTGCACCAGTTGTGTCTCTGGAGTGTGGAGCTGAGTGAACAWCCGATTCTTTATACTACTTTTGATACTATTTCAAGCACGGATTGTGCACATTGGCGGCTTTCATACCAGCYGCCAAAGCCGGATGCTGTCATCTGTGGCAACGGCTGTTCTCTTCCCTCTTTCCTACTCATCTTTCAAAGGTGAGAAGCTGTGTGGCTTTGTAGGCCGAGTTTCTATTAGGATGCTAATAGTGTAGGCATCTCATGGACCCAGGGGAATAGCTTTTACTAAGAGGTAAAACTGGGGTCTGGCACCCCATAGTTAGATCTAGATTAGGGTTCTTGAATTGACTCAACCCTTGCACTCCTGTGAAGGTGTGCCTGGCATGAACCTGTGCAATCCAAGTGAAGAGAGAAGCAGAGTAGACTTTTCCAAGGATCCCACTGCCCAGGTGCTACCCTTCCTCTCCAGGAGCCTCAGGAGAGCATCTCGGAATGGCCGGGACACTGCCCGGACCCTTTAAGTCCATCTCTGTACCCTGAAGAACAGGAATTCCAGAACGACTGGTTTGTTTTGAAAAAGTAGTGTTTTATTGCCCTTTCAACTATAAAGCAACAACTCTGYAAATACTACTCAATTGTAAAAAGTTGAATTAAAGGGAAATGTGTCTTTAAATCAAAATAGATTTTTTTTAAAAAGATCCCAATTTAAAGGGATTTTTTTTGCCTGTTTTGAACTATCATAATTAAAATGTTGAATGGTAAATTATGGAGGGAAATATATACTCTAAAACATGATTTTAAGCAAAGAGTTAAGCCAGCTTAGGTTTTACCTCTGTAAAGGAACGCACACTGAGAAAGCACATGTTAAGTGTTGTAACTGAGAAATGCTGAAACACAGCCTTGGACACTAAGGCATTGTAGAGAGAAATTAATGTACGATAGTGTCTTCCCAACCCCTGAGTCCTTTAGTGAGCACGAGTTTACACTTGCATGTGTCTGCTGAGTGCTGGTACACTGGGCAATTGAGATGTGTGCTTTGATATTGCTCAAGTCTTCACCAGAGAGCACTCATGGGCATGTTCTGTACTTTGTAACTTACACATATCCAAAAAGACTGAGCGTGAAGGATTTGAAGATGTTTTGTGTTTTGCAGTAGAGTGCTAGTGGACATGGGCCTCCATTGTTGTATTTTCTGGGCCCCACTGTCTCTCTTGTTGGAACTGACTGTGTGCCTCTAACCTTTACTTCTGATCATGTGGTAATGCTAAACTCTTCTCAAAAATACACTTGTCATTGTATGCCTAGCCTTTACATTCCTAAGAATAAACCTTGGATATTTTTATGTGCTCTTTGTGTTTTTAAGGTATGAAATAAACTGGAGTTGAGTTCTTTGRAGTTTTGTMCCTTTGYATAAATGTTCTCCACAYGCAGTACTTTATACATCAAGTGTTTCCTCTTATTTTGTTGAAATAAAAACTTTTAAAAAGTGTTTTTCTAGATCATTTTATTCACTAAAAACTGCTTTAAAATTTGTGAGCTTCACRGTGGGGCAGAAGAAAACGAGCTTGTGTGAGCGTAGCCACAGGGAGCTGTTGGGGTTGGCCCGCTGATGACCTCACTCCTGATTTTACACCTCAGGATAAGGAACTGAAACTAGACAGCCTCATTAGTGTCCATCCAAAGCTGAGCTCCATGGGCCTTGATGTGGTAGCTGATTTGTTATACCAGAAGCATGGGCAGAGTGCCCACGCATGAGCACAGGCCTTCAGTGTGGGGCAGAGAGACAGGACAGGTTGGGTTGCTGCTCGTCTCCAGACAGTGGGATACATCACGGCATTTTATTTCTTGGCTACCGGAGGAGGTCGCAGTGGCATTTCTGATCTGCATGTGTTTACTGAAACCAACCCCATTAGAGAGGAACTGTTCTAGTGGGCAGTTGATTATATGTGTGAATAATTCCAGCTGATCTAAGAAGTTAGGAAATACTTTCTGAGTTACTCTTCGAAGACTACTTGTAGAAACCAGCACCTGACGACTTAAAGATTATTACTACGTCTGTGAGATCCGCACTCCAAGTGACTGCAGAGTCCCTGCAAACAGCTCGGTCCCCTAGTACAATCTGACTGTTAACACCCGCATGCACATTTTATAATCATTAATCAGGACTATAAATAGTCATTCCATGATTTCTCCTGGATTATTACTGTAGGCCTTATTATACAGAGGCTGATTTGTGACTTAAATTAAGCATTCAAAACAATCTTTAAAAGGAAACAGGACCCCATTTTACAAAAGAGGAATCTGAACCGCTCGGGGAGGACTGCCGAATGCAGGGGATCATGCCCCGAGCACAGGCCCTACAACTCTTTCTTTGTTGTTGATTACTCAAATAGATCCTAAGTACCGTCATGAACATGTATTTCAGATTCATTTATTCCATCTCATAGGGTTAAAGTTTAAAGTAAAATACAGTTTTCATGAAACTAAATGATGCTATGTTTTGTAGAATATGAGAATTGTATTTCATTGGTAATCAGAATGCTAGTTATTGCTATTCTAAAAGTATGCTCATTTAAATTAAAATAAAATAGTTCTTTAGTTTTTCAGATTGGCAGATTGGAGCTAGTATTTGCTTGCATTTATCTGGAGAAATCATTAGTGTCTGAGACAACTGGTGGAAAAGTAAATTGCTAGGAATGAAAGAGTGAGCAATTGAGCAGAATCCCATGTATTCTGATGTAGTAAATCCACTCTATGTCTCTTCTACTCTGTTTTGCATTAAATTGACCCAAATGAATAAACATGAAGATGCAATGTATTTATTGTAGTATTGTTTGTAAATGTCTCAATTCCATATACTGGAATATGACATACCCATTATAATACAAATGTGTATATGTTGTATATATTGCAAGCCCATTTAATTATATTTATGTGGAGTAGCTAATGTGCGTGCATATTCTATATGTGCAGTATACATGTGTGTTTGTTGATATGAAGGAAGAAATTTTATCTCCAAATGTGTTCTAAAGATGAACTTGAGGCTCAAGAAATGGCTCAGCAGTTAAGAGTGCCTGCTGCCTCACTCTAGGGCCTGGGTCTGGTTCTAGAGCCTACATCTGGCGGCCCGACCAGCTCCAGGTCCAGGGAATCTAATGCCCTCTTTTGGCCTCTGTAAACCGAAACACAAATGGCATATATTCATTGAGGTACCCCCTTCCTCCCCAGATACCACCTACATTATGAGAAACATTAATGACCGCCTACATTATGAGAAACTGATGCTTTTAAAAATGGAGACGTTTGGGGCTTGTGCTAATACTCCAGAATCATAATTACTGTGTGTGAAACTTGGAAACCTGTATTTCTAGTAAGTTCCTCAGTTTAATACTGAGTCTGGCCTAGTAACTACCAGTAGTGGATTAGGTATTTGGTGGTAGCCTGTTCTTAGAAAAGMCTTCTTAAAGAGAAGTATTCTCAGTATACTAGGAGAGGCTTCCCAAAGATGGGCTGTCAGTGAGTATATTGAAAAACAAACCACTCTGACATTAAAAAAAAAAAAAAAAGACTACTTCCTCTACTAGAGTACATACCCAGTAGTTAACAGTCTCTTTTAAAGCCTCTCTGCTACTGTTTAACTTCAGATAACAAGTCAACAACGCAAAACTAAACAGAACTTACTACACTCAGAGTCACCTGGGCATCTCTGTCTGCATCTGCGCCATGGTCCGGGGGGCAAATGACCATCTCTGTCAAGTGGGGACAGGGTGTTGGATAATTAGGATTCGTGCTGGCAGCAGGCAGGGCTCATAAAGACCATTGCTAAGTCAAGCGCTGAGAAGCGACTCTAGGACTTCAGATTATTATTCCAACCTGTTTAGTACATGCAAAGCAAAATGAAGAGTCTTTGTGYTTTGACTTCATTTGTTTACATTCTACTCTTTTCTTCATGGGCTTGAATTACTTCTACTTTTCAGGGCTGGTAAGTCAGTGTGTAGGCAGCGTGTCTCTCCTGAACCTGAACACAGTTTCATATGAAGAACCTTGACCCCAGCAGCCCTTGGGCCTAACTGCGTGCTCCACTACAGTCATTTTGTCATGTGCTGCGCTGCTGGACTCTCTAGTGAGGCTTTAGGACACCCTGCATGCTACAGATGTGCTTTACTGGACGGAGTCTGAGTCTAGTCCAGGAAAGCAGCAGAGACCAYGGGCTTTGTATGCCTGCCTTCTCATGCATTCAGGGAAATCAGAAAAACAGTCCCTCCCTTTCATCTGCATGGAGGAGAAGGCTGTAAAATATGATCACTTCACGTGGATCTGCACAAGCCTTTTGTAAATGACATATTCTTTTCTTGAAGCTATCGTGGGATGGAATGATTTTTGTGCACTAGTGTTTAGCATTAACTTAAAGTTTTCTACAGCATCATTCTCTCTTGTGTATCTGGTACACTTTAGTGATAATGAGACTCCAAAAATATTATATAATAGTCAAGCCCTGTCTTCATATTGCACATCCTTGCCTCGGTGGCAGTGGCTGCAGCCAGGTGCACTGCTGTGCGATGCCTTGAGCACCCGTCTGAAGGCTCTTGCTCTCTCTTTAACCAGCTCCTTTCTACTCTGAGCCTCCCAGAATGCCACATAATCGCCCGTTGCAGTTTCTTTTGTCTTGCAGCTTAAAAATGAACCMCTACCATAGTCTGGCACCGCTGTCTGTTCTGTTGTGATTCCACACTGGCTCAGAATCTAGTTTTAAGAATCACCTCTTGCCGGGCGTGGTGGCGCACGCCTGTAATCCCAGCACTTGGGAGGCAGAGGCAGG
>BDUI01001212.1:6928-18830 GCA_002335545.1 Apodemus speciosus
GACATGGAACCTCCTAGAAATAAGTGAGTCATTGAAGGAAAGCTTTGAGATTTTATTACCTAACCCCACTCCCTGACTGAGGATACAATGTGACCAACACCCGGCACCCTTGTCATCATGATTAATGACACCCCTTTCTCTGGCTGAATTTCTGTAAGGGCTCCAGGAAGTCCTGAAAAGTTATTTACCTAACCTAACATTTGTCAGAAAGGATCTGGAAGCTGTAAATGTTAAGCCCAATGAAGCCTACCTGTAGTAAGTTGTTTCTATTTGATCACAAGAAATGAATATACTCCCTTTTGACATGAAATTCCCTTCAGAAGGTTTATAAGCTAATACAATGGCCCTAGAGGTGAAAATAGTAATGCTACAAGCACACATATCAAAAAGAGAGTACAAAATAAGCACTGGATSATAATTAAATAACTCTGAATGACCTAGCCAAAATTTGCCTTCAATGGTTGAAAAATAGCAACATGAGTCTGCTCATCAGGAGTGGTTGGCRTGGACTTCAGGAAGGAGTTGGCATCAGAGTTGGGTAAAAAGTTGGAAAGATAGAAAAAAATAATATGATGTGTCCAAAAGGGAGGGCAGGCATTAGTAATGATGACGGGCAGAGTTCAAAAGGTGTGTTTGGGTAAAAGAGAYCAGTGTGGCAGGGGCTTTGGACTTTGTTCAAAGGGTGTTTCCCAAACTGTTCAACAAGATGACCGGCCTGTTACCTGCACAAAGGAGTTTGACCTTGGCCCTACTTGGGAAGTGTTAGGTTAAACAAATAATTTTTCAGGATTTCCTGGAGACTTCAGTCAATTTCAGTGCAGGGATTAGGGAGGCAAGGGCGAGGAATGTAGTATGTATTGGGTTTAGCTTGTAAATTATTGAACTGTGGATGAGTGAAGAAATACAAACAAAATACATGGAGCCCACCTGGCAGGCTCTTCCAGGGAGACATTGTCCCCTTAATATTAAATAAATAAATAAATAAATACTCAAGAACCTGTATCCCCTTTGGTCACATCTCCAGGTATTTGGCAGCAAGAGTGTCACTCCTGGGATACTTCATTTGACTCTAATCTCTGTAGGGTCCAGAGTGTGTCTGGCTTTAAAATCCCCAGCAAAGCGTGATTAGTAAAAACAGTGCTATATATTGCTGTAAGGAAATAGATCACTAATTCCTTATGAGATAAGAGGATGTGTTTGAGGATGATTTCTAGTTGCTTCTATGAATAACCCATCCATTTCTCCAATATGAACATTAACATATTACAAAATGAAGCTTTTCTCTTTGACTTCATGCCCTACACTGCCATGCCTATGCCTATGCCTGTGAGTCAGAACCACGAGCTGCCTAGATCCTACTTGTTACCTGCAGCAGGGAATGCCTAATGTGGTCTCCGTCCTGCTTACCCCACCCAAGGGAGGCTCCAGGGATGCCTTCTCCACTCGTTTTGCATCTCCGTTGACCTTCCTGACTCCCAGTGCCCGTGGGATTATGAAACAGAGTTAGTCAATTTCCACTCTGGGGTCCTGCCTTTACTCAGCTAGGACTGCAGATGGAATTAGATCTGGAAGGTCAGATCAAATCTTTTTTTCTTCCCTTGTTACCTGGATGAATTGCCATCTTGCTGTGGAATCATCTATGTAAGTAAAAATACGTTGTCACATCTCCTCATGTCAAAGGAATAGGCAACACTTCAAAGCTCTCTTCCATTGCTACCCTTCACTTCGTAAGCCTCACAATATCTCTCAGGAAATGTACAGTTTTAATAGCGTTCTCTATTTAATGCCTTTTATTATTTTATATTTTTATTAAAATATATATTATTTTCCCCCACTACCCAAACCCTTTTGCATGCCGTAGGAAGKTTGCCTGGGTGCTATTCGCTTCTTTCTCAGGYTCATCAAGCCCATGATGCAAGCTGAGTAGACCTTTGGCACCCATGTATGTTTTAAGGTGTAGTCAGGTCATCTTCTGTCTTTAAGCCAATGTTTTTAGGGCCTGCTCTTCAAAACTATACTTTCAGAGAAGACCCCAGGACCATTTCGGTATCCTTCAGTAAGGTACCTTTACATCATTATGCCAGAGAAGTCCAAGGACAAAGGTTTTAAGGACACAACTGACCCCTGAATTTAGCCTAGAAATATCTCTGCCTCACTTCCAAAGAGCCATCTTGCTTGATGACTCAGCCCCAGGCGCACCCGGCAACAGCAGTTAGTGCTCAGGCCAGGTGCAGGAAGAGAGCGTCACAAAACACCTCCAGCCATCTGAGCTGTTCTCAAAATTGCCTCATGGGCTTGTCTTGGAGACCGTCAAAAAGGGAACGACCTATCTGGCCATCCTCTGCTCTTCCTCTGTCCCTCAGAAACAAGCGGAAGGTTCTCTGAGGCTCTGGGAGGTAACTGCAAAATGTTGTCAGTGTGCCACCCACCAGCCCTCAGTCAATATCAGCGCATACCTTCAGACATTGCCCAGATAAGTTCTATTTGATCGGGTGACCTAAAGGTGGATTGTAGGTCATACTTCATTACATGTTAGCCGAGCTCAAGTCCCGTACCAGACTTTCCCACTCTGTTCTGAAATATCATGAAGCCCCTTCAGGGAGTCCACTGATTATACTGTAGAGGTTTGTGTGAACCAACCAGGGTAAATAATTAGACTGCTCTTTTAATTAAGATCACAGTGCCTTCTAGCACAGTGATATTTAAGATTGTGATGGGCGTGAGGCTAAGTACAGAAACAGTCTTCACTCATAATAAAAGCAAGAGGAACAAAGAACATTGTGTCCAATATGTGAAAATACCCTGCAATTTTGGAAATCTGCTGTCTGAAGTCTCCAGGGCACTGGGAGGAAATTTTCAATTTAGCGCACATTCTGTTTGCCAAGGTGGAGATTGGTCTTCAGTACCAAAAATAAGTCTAGGAGCTGGGAGGGAGGGGGGAATGAAAGGCAGGTACTATGCATTTCTGGTTGGCATAATTGCAAACTTTCCTTAATCATCTGAACTTTATGGGGATAATAACAATTAACACAGATTCCATAATGGGCACTGTTTCAAATCTGTTTCACAGAGCTTTATAAAAATATAAGCTAATGAAGAAAACCAGTTCAATTCAACATGAACTTTCCATTATTTTTAACACATTTTACCGACTTTTAATTGATGGAAGTGTTACGTATTTTCTCTACCCAAGAGTTTTTCACACCTCCTTAATTCAAACCAGCTTGATTTTTGCAATTCAAATAGATAGATTATTTTTTGTGCCATTAACTGGAAACCAAATAAACGAATACTAAAATTTATTAGCGGATTACAATGCATACATTATTTCCTAAAGAAATTTATTTCATACATCCAAATTATGGTAACTTTTAACCCTGTCTAATCCTTTTGACACCCTAATAACGAAGATACTAATATAGCACAAAGTATCTGCTCAAGTTAGTTTTAGACGTTGGGAAGGGGAGCCTTCGAAAGTTCTGTTACTTGTCTTGGATCACACAGCAAAGAAAAGTAGCTACTCTGTCCCGGTGTAAGATCTTCAGGGAGTTTAAAATAAGCAAACTGAGCCAAGCGTGGGGAAGCACAACTGGAAACCTAGCACTAGGCCAATGGAGGAGGAGGATGAGTTTGAGGTCTGCCTGGGTTACATAGAAAGTTCTAGGCTACCTTGTAGTATGTAGAGAACTCCTGCATCAAAAACCCTAAAAAAAGGGTGTGTAGGATGGCTCAGTAGGTAAAGCTGTTTGCTGCCGAGCCTGACAACCTGAGTTTGGTCTCTGGGTCCTACATCATGGAAGAATAGAACAGACTCCCACAAGTTGTCTTCTGACCTCCATATGCACCCTTTGGCAAGTACACACACACACACACACACACACACACACACACACTCACACATACACAATTTTTAATTGAAAAGAATTAAAAAGTATCACAAGCAAATCGAGCGAGAGTTGCTGTCTTCATTTTTGTTCTTCTAGCTGTACTTTCAGTGGGTGAAGGCTGTGCTAGGTACATTTTCCCAGTGTACGTGACCAATAACTATTTTGTCTCTTGCTTTCATTTAAACACAGCTCTCTATAATCTGCCATGTTATGCACTTGTGGTCAAGCCACATTTGATATTAACTGAGATGACACCTCAGCTATTGCAAGATAACGAGGACCCACTTGACACATCAGATTGAAATAAAATTAAGACGATGCACGTCTGACTGCCAGTATTTTTAGTTGTTGGCTGCTTGTTAGCCATCTCTGATGGTTTGTCTTACAGCTTACACATCATGGTAGTATGTAAAATATGGAACAAGCTAAGTATCCAGCATGAGAGGAAGCAAAGGGAAACTGCCTAAGAAAAGACACACTCAACACTCAAGAAACATATGTGTGAAACCCACATACTTAAGTCATAACATGCTTCAAGCTTAATTAAATTCCTCACATTCCCAACATTTCACTGCCCAAGCTTCTGATCTAAAATTGCAGGGTCCCCTTTAAATCCTTTTCCTTCTCTCGAGCTCCCTTCACAGTCATGGGGTTCCTCTACAGCTGGTAATCCTCCCCACCCATCCTGCTTTCCTCATTCACTGCCTGAATTATGACCCTTACCCACCTTTGACTAGAAGACTGGAAATGCCTAGTTATAGGTTGCCTTGGGCTTCATCTCTCAATAGTTGTATTCTTCCTTCAGGACTCTTAATTACCGTCTGAAACAGAACGCATCCRAAGTGCTGAGGCCTGCTGCCATGTGCCTCAAGTCTAAAGAAGCATTTTTTTTTTCATCACAGGATCAGAACCCTTGGAAACTCATGCTGCCAAGGGCCACATTAAGGGCTCTGAGAAGATCCACCGGGAACAGCATATGCTCTAGGGCTCCTACCATTTCTCGCATCTGGTCTTAAAGCTTCTCCACTGAGCACCATCTTCTTCAATCAATCATATCATGGTTGTTACTTTTTCCCCAAGTAATAATACTCTCTGGTTAACTCATATTATTTTTCTTCCGAATAGTGCTGCTCCCTGACTTTTCSGTGTGAACAGCCCCTATGCAAAGCTTTAAGCCTTGGTTTCAGTGACTCTTCCTGCCCATCTAAAGCTCCACTTGAGTCGCTCCTTTGTGCTTGCTCTGCTGTGGATTGTCAGGTCTCATAGACTTTTGTTCCAGAGTTCTCCTAACCTACAGGACTGTGCRTGGCCTTGGCTTTGTGATCCTGAAGTATAGGTCATACTACCCAACATGCATCGGGGATCCCACATATATTGATAGGCAATGTGCTACACTACATTCAAGGTCAGAGTGTAGGTGTCAGTGCAAATTCATATAAAATTCCCAAGAGTTACGAATATGTAATTTTAAAAATATGCAATCCCTTCCATCACTGTAGCTGACAGATTTCCAAAGAGAGGTTGAACGGGTCCTTCTTTCATAATGATGAAATACTTTATAAAGAAAATAAGTTTAAGTTATCTTACAGATAGGCATATGCAAG
The DNA here is from genome assembly GCA_002335545.1 of Apodemus speciosus. Lineage (NCBI taxonomy): Eukaryota > Metazoa > Chordata > Mammalia > Rodentia > Muridae > Apodemus > Apodemus speciosus. The sequence continues at coordinate 12,420 of BDUI01001212.1, forward strand.
GTCTGGGGACCTTATCTGGTGGTAACAGCATTATTGTAGACAGAGATCCTACAGAACGGAGCTTCACAAGGAGGCCATAGAGTGTGCCTGGGGGAGGCTGTCTCCCTCTTCTTATAGAGCTCCAGGCATAGAATCATGGAATATCCACACCAATCACTTTATGTGATCTTAATTGCTTTCCCAAGCACCCACCACTGAACACCATAGACACAAGCTGAAGATGCATTCGTGTGGGCACCATCGAGGGCCAGTCCTTGCCCAGGAAGCTGTCACAGCCCCCAAAAGGAACAGTGACTTCTTAGCTCCAGGCTAGCAAAACAAGGTTCCTTGAGAAGCCAACCGCATGTAGCTCCCCRAGAAGTTAGTTTTCAAAGAGTTGCATGAAGCAAATTTTTTAGCGGAGGCAGATCTGTGAATGACTTTGCCACTTTCCAGCTGGGTGAGAAACTTCACCTCTTCACACCTCCTTTTGCTTGTCTGTAAGATCAGGATAAATGAGGCAGCATTGGAAAACATTTAACACCTTTCTTGGCACATAGCAGGCCATCAATAAAAGGCATTGCATGGGATTCTGCTTCCTCTTGAGTTTCACAGTTTATAAAAAATAAAAAAAGGAACCRCTCAAATAAAATTAATAAGTGACTCAAAAAAATCTGTTACCAAATGTATTTTGGATAAATCTATTTATCTTTGCCACTCTGTGTGCTAAATTAAAATGAAAATGTGGGTTTCAAAGGAGCCCTTCCAGCTCAGCAAAACAGTACTTACAATTACATATTGGAGCCTTACATTTTAAGGCAGACTGACCCAAAATAGTGCCCAAAGTGTAGCAGTTTGAAGCCTTGATGCCTTGAAGGAACAGATGGAAAAGACCCATATACCAGAGAGTTCCACTGCTAAGGTTGAGGCCTTTCACATTCTTCCATTATTCTGTAAGGGAGAAAAATATAGGAGGCAATTTAAACAGGCTAGGCAGAAAACAATGCCCATTTCCCACAGGGGACTGGATCAAGTCACACACAAAGAGGTCTGGACCACCATGGGGTAAGGGCACCAACTCTGTTGAACACCAGTCCCCTCACACCCCAGTTAATGAGGCCACTGGCTCACTTATTTTCTTCCCAGAGATTATCATGATCAATTTGTAGAATGATTACAGGAAAAAATTAAAACAGAATTTCCAAGGATCAAGTTAATAAAGGTCTCCAAGACTAGAGCTTCCTGGATGAGAAGAGTATGTTTTCTCATAAATAAATAAATAAATAAATAATAATAATAATAGTAATGAGAAGAAGAAGATGATAATGATGAAGAAGAAAACACTTAAAAACTTTTGAGAGGTATAGTCCCACATGTAAAGGAGAGCTCCTCCCCCTTCCCCATCTTTTTATTGGTGGCATCTTACATCTCAGTTAAACCCTGGAGAACTTCTCTCCCTTAAAAGCAGATAATGAATTTAATGCAAATTCAAAGGGAAAATAAAAGAACAAGGGGGCATAATGGAGTCAGAATGAAGGAGAGAGAATAGGAATGGGAWCACAAGAAATCGCACGTGGGACCACAAGACTTCGTTCTCCTCTGCATGCCTAGGGGCCTGCATTTCTAAGAGCCTACATTTCCTAAATGCTAATGGAAAATCTTTCCTTTTCCTGTACTTCCACACAGCCTGAGAGAGAAAGGTCTCCAGGGGGGCCACCACCTTCTGCAGGATGGACAGATCTACCCAGGATCCTATGGAAGCAACTGCAGTGCCTCCTTTGAGTCCCAACTTTCTTCCCATCCCCTTTGCTTCCCACATAAAACTTAAGGGGGCTTTGCAGCCCTGCTCCCTGCAGAAATCATCTGGCAATAGGATTGAAGAATGAAACCTGTGGAATCAGCTTATACCCCATAATTCTTCTTCATGGGTTATGCTACACACAGAGCCAGAACCTCCCCTATACAAATTTGACTCCATAATTCCACAAAGAAGATTCAAAGCAACAGGCTGCTCAGCTCTCCCATTTGCAGAAGGTTTTACTGTTAACATTTAACAATTATGTTTTGAAAAAACAAGCAAAGGAAGCCTCTATTGTAGTAGGTTTCCATGTAAGCTTTTCAAATATACTTTAGTGTTAGCTGACCATATCTCCTCCTCTACTCTACCCTCTCTTGGCATTAGTTCTTTGGTTTCTGTTTCATCTCCCTCAATTTTGTAGAACCTCATTAAGTGTAAAGCCTTGAGAGGCTAGGGAGATGGCTCAGTGGAAAGGTGCTAGGGAACTAAGTGTGAGGATCCAAGTTGGCATCCTCAAAACCCATATAAAGACAGATGTGTTAGGTCAGGTCTGTAATCCAAACACTCCTTTGGTGAGATGGGAGACAGAGACGGGAGAATCTCTCAGAGGTCATGGGTCAACTAAGTAGGCTTATGTTGCTGCAGTAACAAAAAGACCCTGCCTCAAAAAAGGTGTAAGGATAGGACAGACACTCATGGTTGTGTTCTGATCCACACACACAAACAAACACACATAAACAACACTTGGAGTAAAACAATCTTGAATGTTCTTAGTTGTGCTGCCTCAGTTTTACTGTAATTTTCTTCTATTCAAATGTATGTGAATACACACAAGAGAGAGAGAGAGAGAAAGAGAGAGAGACAGAGACAGAGAGAGAGAGAGAGAGAGAGAGAGAGAGACAAAAGAAATGAGGGAGAAAGGAAGGGAGGGAGGAGAAATATGGAAGGAAGGAAGAGAGAGAAAAAGAACTCAATGCTTGTATCTGGCCCACCCAGAAAGAATAAACTGTTCTGTTCCCTTCTGTGATCATCTATCTCACAAGAAGGAATGTTTTCAGAAGAATTAAAAGTCCAGTTATGTTGACTTTCTTACATGTCATCTATAATGTATCCCTTATGCCTTTCTAGTGACTTAAGCATCTGTTCAAAAATATAATGCCATCATTGAATGCAGAGTAGCAACTGGAATAAATCTGGAAATATCCACTGAGCATGTGCATCAGGCCAAGCACTGCATCACAGCAGAGAGGCCAGAACAAACTGTCAAGTAGGGCCTCAGTGGTGGCCAGGTGCCTGGTTGAAGGGACCACCGAACATCATTATGTCCTGTCCCACCGGGTACAGCGAATGGCTGCAAATGACACCTTCCCGCAAGAAGGTTCATTTGTCATAATCTTCTTGTTCTTCCATCATACTTAGAGATACCAAGGTCAGAATGGAACAGAAGATTGTTTTGGTGAAAGGTCACATGAGTGAGCTGGATCTCAGCATCCTTAGGCAGACAGTGGGTGGTCATTGCTTCCCATATTATCATGTGTCTACCCACTTATCTTGTGGGTGGCCTCTTTCTAAACATGAAGGTTCCTTTCTCCACCATCCCTACTTCTGCCTTCTCCGTTCCAATAGACTCATAAGAACTGAATGTCCCTTGACAGTGGACAGATGATATCAAACTGCACTGCCACATGGCTTTGTGGCTTGGGTAAACTTGATGGTGTGCATTCAGATACCCGACACGGTGCAGTTCACTTAAGACATATGACAACACATGAGATGCAGTCAAGGGGGTGATAAACAGATCCTGAAGGGTGCCAGCACTGATGACAACATCATCTATAGTCAGTTATTTTCTAACAAAGAGGAGGAGACCTGAGAGGAGATAAGGGCGAGGAAACTGTGATCAGAATGCATTGTATGAAAAAAAGTATTTTTGATTAAAAATGAATCAATAGAAGAAATATACTCTAAAATAATAAATCATACACTATAAACCAAGTTTTGAGGTACACAGCTATAGTCTCATCATTGAAGAGGCAGAAGGAGGGGGACTGAAAGTTTGAGGCCAACCTGGGTGTCCTGGTTTGTTTTCTAGTCATCTGATAAGCACCACAGCCAAAAGATACTTTGAGAAAAAGAAAAAGTTTGATTTCAACTTAGAGTCCATTACGAAGGGAACTCTGGGCGGGAATGCATGGCAGGGGCTGAAAGAAGCCATGGAGGAAGCTCCTGACTTGCTCTCCAAGCTCACAATCCTCTGTCTCTCTTACTCCTCCCTCTCAGTGCATCTGCCCAGGATGGCACRTCCCACAATGGGCTGCTCCTTCCAGTATCAATCAGAAACTAAGAGAATTTTCCCACAGGCCTCATGAGAGGCCAATCCAATGGAGACATTTTGTCAAATGAGATTTCCTCTTCCCAGAGGGCTTTAGTTTCTGTCAAGTCAATGAAAAACAACAAACAAAACAACTTATCAGTGCACCAGGATAGATGCATAGGGAGACTCCATCTCACATATACATGCATACACATATATCACATATACATATAGATACATACACAAATATATCATAAACATACATATACACATACACATATACATCCTATAGTATATAAACATAAATTATTATATGCTGTGTTATATGCATAACTGCATGGCTACATTTTTATTAGAATGGCAGTACAGTGGGCTGGTTCAGACCAGCATCCCTGCATAGGCAAAGCGATGGTTACAGTCTGATTTTACTATGAGTACAATACTGTCAGGCCAGAGAAATTTTTCCACTCCATCATAAAGCCATAGAGATGGCCATTGTCACATATGTGATTCATCATTGACATAATGTCATTGCATGGCTTGGGATGGCTTTTTCCCACTGTTTTGGGCATCAGCACAGAGGAGTCTTGGGAAGTGCTGAGGGAGTGGCACCCTGAGTCCTGAGTGTGGACGGCTTCCTGTCTCTCCCATCTCATGCCTATTATTCATGAAGCATAGAAATGACACCGTGTTCAACCGTCGCAACTGCATAAGCACCAGTCCTGAGCCCGTTTTCTCAGTTAAGAAAAATGAGGAGCAGAAAGATGACCCCAAGACCTCAAGTGCTCTCTGGTAACCCAGAATTTGCAGACCCAAGAAGTAGAAAACAGGCTGGAGCACAATCCTTGATACTCAGTACTCATGCCCAGTGCCTGGACTCAGGACCTGATGCCTGGTAGGCTYTCAGGAAATATGTGTAGAGCTGAATTACAAAAGGAAGGCTGGAGAAAACAATTCCTGAGCAGGTTCCAGGGATCCCGGGGCAAGCACATAAATCTGTATCCTCTGTAGTGGGGGATCTTGGCTTCTCCTGATCACTATAGTGCTCTCCTTCAAGGTGCCCCCCACACTCCTCCCCTGCACTCTCTCACCAGTCCTCTGGGGCATGGAGACATCATTAGTATTCAGGTCCCATGCTAGAGGACTGACTCYAGGGTGTCCACTYTCATCTGCTCACTGGTCCCTCTTCAGGGTCACTGCCAAACCTGCGCRGACATAAGGAAGCGCCTGGAGGAAGCTTCCCATTTGTCTTCCTGGTGGGCTTTCATTTCTTTGCCAATAAGGCGATCTGCTTCACAACACATGTCGATGTATTTGACATCTGTCATAAAACCCAGGTCAGGCAGTTCTGTCTTCTGTTAAAACAAGGCATTCAACAGAGACCTCCTCTGTTGTTTGAGCTCCAGCAGAAATAATTATTGACATGTCTGCACATTTTGCCAACCCTCTTAATGGGAGCCATAAATTACTAGCCCTGGTCACTCGGACAAGGTGATACTTAGAGGACCAGGAGGAGACGCTATGGTATTAGATCTGAAGAGGAACTGGTTTCAGATGTGTATCCATCTTTAACTCCTTTCTAAAGTTAGTGGCTGTGGTGGGCCACCACTGTTCTCATAACTGTACTGACGTGAGTCTTAAGAATCCTAACATGGGAGGAAATTGATAGTCATGTCTGCAAGTCAGTAGCCCCTCCCTGGACTTGCAGTAGGATTGGCCATCTTGGAAGATTTCACATCAGGGAGAATTGTGGACATGAATTTCCTTAGTGCAGGCCACAAATACGAGAGAAAAGCACAGATCACTTTTCATTATTGACACCCTGAGAAGTACCCATGGGAGACAGACTTCAATTCGCCAAGGACTTGCTAGTTGGGGGATTTATCAGACGATGAATAAACCCACCATCATGTCTGAGGCTGTACAGCTCCCTTGGGCCTCTGTGGATCAAATACAGATTATTAAGTACACTTGGCAAAATTAGAGAATGTCTCTCACTTGAGCAGAGAACATGGGTATTGTAGCTTTTCCTTCTGGTCAGCAGAAGTGGTTCAACTTTCATGGGGTCAGCAGTGTAAGCCTTAAGGACTCCTTTTGTTATTGTTAATTGAAAATGCTGTTTCCTACGAAAATTCTGATCATGGGTCCCCCAGTCCATCTCTGCCTAAGTATGTCCCATCCCCCTCTCCATCTAACTCCAAGCCTTCTTTCTCCGTTGTTAAAATTCAAACAGGCAAATAAAATAAATAAATAAATAAATAAATAAATAAATAAATAAATAATAACCCAGAGTAAAAATAAAAGGAAAAGCACAGGTAAC
>BDUI01001212.1:151336-164915 GCA_002335545.1 Apodemus speciosus
GTGTGTGTGTGTGTGTGTGTGTGTGTGTGTGTGTGTGTGTGAAAAGTAATCTTGTCATGGAAATGGCTGCATTGGAGAGGCAAGATTAACATTTCTCCATAATCAATTATGCTCATCTATTAAGTCGAGATGGTGATACCTATTAGATTTCCTGTGTCAACCTTAGTCTTACTATATGCTGAGCTTGCCTCTAACCTGACATTTGCAGTATCAAATGATTCCTTAAATCAGAGAAGTTAAAACACACACACACACACACACACACACACACACACACACACACTCCTCTGGAATGACTTATTTTCTATCTTTCTTGTTCTCTGTAGGAGAAAGTTATATGGTGTCTCTAATCAGCCAGGAATGCTCAGCCTCGCTTTACTAGGTGGCCACCTTATTACACACCAGGTTTATGATAGGCTAGTACCTGCTATAGCTTGTTATTTCTTAAAACATTCAAATAATCACAGCACCTGCCGCTTTAGTGCAATATGTGATTTCTGTAGAGAAAGAGAAGGCTGAGAAAGATTTCAGGGGGAAGCTTGAATAGGATGGTCTTTTCTTTTCTTTTTTCCTTTTCCAAAAAGTCACCCTCTGCCTCCCCATATCTTTATGTCCTCCGTGTCTCACACTCTGTCTGGTTATGTAAAAGGTACTGCCCGAAAGCTTGGTTTTCTCATGTCAATTACATTTTATTAAAATAACGTGACCCTGCCAGATTTCTATGCTACCAGCGATGCTTTCTAAAGTTGTTGATTTACTCTTTGTAGTGTCCTCTTTTCCCTCTTGTAGCTCAGTATCTTTTATGCTTAAAAAAATAATTTAATTGTTGGCAAACCTGTTTGACTTATGGATTTTGTTTTGTCTTGGTTCCAAGTATTCCCTATAAAAAACAAATTTCTCGTGCAATTATGGAATTCTCACAATCAACTAACTGGTCCTAATAAAACAGCAAGTTTAGTCAGTGAAATACAATGTGTCCTGGAGGTTGGTTCTATATATTTTATGGTTAAAACTGAGACACCAAGTCAAAGACACATCAATATCAATGGTTTGAGCATCTTGAGAAGAATGACAGGGACAGGGGGGGTTGTTTTTTTTTTTTTCTGCAGTGGCTCTCTCGAGGTAGACTATGGCGTGTTTGTGGCTCTTGTGAGTTATGCTGATATTACTACCATTTGGAGCAGGCTCTCTGGGTGTGTTTTAATGACTATATGGGTATTTAAAGAGAATTTGAACAATGAAGTCCATATTCAACTGTTCTATGACCTAGAAGCGTCGTCTTGGATGTCTTTGTCTGTGTACATTGACAAATGTGCATCTGATACATGTGCGTTTACATGTGTGGACAGAGGGTGTGCACAGGCGAGGCTGAGCGGCTGCCTCCGCCTGTCCATCAGCGGACAGAAAGGTCTTTCTCCCTCTTTCATGACCGGGTGTGTGACAGGTCACTGGCTGGCCAGTTAGCTAAAACCAATAAGAGAGGATAAAGTTGAGAGGAATTTATTTTAATTGCATCATAACAATGAAGTGAAGTCTACTGGTGTTTCTCAGCATCCGAGATGCTTCATTTGAGCAATTAAAATGTCAGGCCACAAATCTATAAAATATTAACCCTCCAAAGAAAAAGGCACATATCGAACGCTTTCTTTCCCTATAAACAAACAAACACACAAAAAGGAGCTACCTAACCGAGCAAGTGATGAGAGTTCATTAAGCAAAGGATTTTCCACTCCTCGGATCTAGCCAAATCTTTCGTTTGCAAGCCCAGATCCCGGCACCTTGCCACCTCCGCTGCCTACCCCTATACAAAGAAGGGGAGACCATTATTCAGTCTTTGGCATCGTGGGCTCTACATAATGCGCTCCGGGAGTCCCGGGTGGACCTCGAGCCGCGCATTTAGAGGCATCGCCAAGTTGCGAGAGACTAAGTCTTTGGCTCCATCCTCAACCCCTCGCGGAGCCTTTAAGAGGCATAGAGTGTGCGCCGCGCGCTAGTCTTGCCGCCAGGGCGGAAACCTCGGGTGCCGGGTGCGGGGCGGCCGGGGTCCGCGCTCCGGGGCCCGCCCGGGCCCATCCCCCTCTCTGTGACCAGGACGGCGCGGCCACCCGTCCCCGCCCCCCTCCGTCCCCGTGCGCCCCGCGCGGCTGTCGCGACTCCGCTCGCGCTAGGACCGGGATGCTCCCTCTGCCGCCATGGCGGGGCCGCCGCGCTCCGGCCAATGACGACGAGGGGGCGGCGCGCGCGCGCCGGGCCAGGCCAACCCCGGCGGCTGCCTTATAAGGCGCGCCGTCGCCATGGTAACGTGCGCTAAGTTGCAGCAGTCGTGTCAAAGTTCACTATATAGAGAGCTCAGTGAGCTGATCGCGGAGAAGCCACTTCTGCCAGCCCCGGCGCCTATAAATCGCATTCCCTCCCGCGCCCCCCTTTTTAGCATATTTGATCACTTTGATTCTGCTCTTTTCTCTCCGCGGTGTGTGCGTGCGTGCGCGCGTGTGTGTTTTCTTCTCCTCCTCCTCCTCTGCCGGAGTTGCCTCCTTTCTCCGGGTGCCGCGCTGCTCTTCCCTCTTTCATTCTTTCTCTCCGTTTCTCCCCCCCTCTGCGCACGAAGGATGCGCTTCTAGGTGCTGATCTGCCCTCCTTTCTCTCTTATCATCTCTCCCCCGCCGCCGGCGAGTTGACTCTTTCCCTATGTGTGTGAGGCGGCGGCGGCAGCAGCAGCAGCAGCGGCGGCTCCACCGGCGGCGGCAGCAGCGGCAGCAGCAGCAGCGACTCCACCGGCGGCGGCGGCGCTAGACGCAGCGGCTCCGGGCCCGACCCCGGAGGCTTTCGGCGGCGGCGGGCGGCGGCGGCGGCCCGAGCGGCCCGCGGAGAGCGGCGAGCGGCCTCCGAGAGCGGCGGCAGCAGCGGCGTCCGGAGCGAGCGCGGCGCGCGCCAGGCGCCCGGGGCAGGAGGCGGCGGCGGCGGCCCAGCGCCAGGACGACGCCGCGCAGCGCCGGACGCGGACCACTTTCATGCTGATTCCCCCGGACCCGGGCAGAGCTCCGGCCACTCCGCGGGCCGCCGGCCTCCGCCCCGGCCTGCCTGGCTCCCAGGGCGCGCCCGCGCCCGGCGCCTCCGCTCTCCTAGTCCTCCTGATTTCGATGGCTTTCCTGAATGGCTGACTGTGGGCTGCCCTGGACTTGGCCCCCGGACAGTCGCCTCTCCTTCTCCTCTTCCTCCTCCTCTTCCTCCTCCTCCTCCTTCTCCTCCTCTAACTCCTCCGCTGCACACTAGATCTGAGAGCGAGAGAGTGAACGAGAGAGGGAGAGAGGGAGGGAGAGTGAGAGCGAGCGAGATMTTTAGAGAGATTTTTTTTTGCCTCCTACTTCTGTCTTGAAGCCAGACAATCGACTTGCAGCTCTCCCTCCCCTCCCTCTCTCCGCGCTCTGCTCCCACTCTCTTTCCCCTGTCCCCTTGCCCTCCCTTCTTGACGGAAAGCCCCCCGAAACCAACAAAGCTGAGCCGAGGGAAACAAACAAAACAAACACACCGGGCCAGACAAGCAATCGACAAAACTTTGCAAAAGCAAAAACAAAAAACAAAAAAGGAAAAAACTAACCAACCTCAAATCAACTAGCCCTGAGCCACCCGGGGCGCCCTCCCGCGCCCTCTCGCACCCTCGCACACACAAAAGGCGGCGCGCCGGAGCCCGAGACCCGGGAGCCGCCGCCACCCCGCCGCCGCCCGCAGCCAGGGGAGCAGAAGTCCGGACGCGGCCCCCATAGATATGGCAATGGTAGTCAGCACGTGGCGCGACCCCCAGGACGAGGTGCCCGGTTCTCAGGGCAGCCAGGCCTCGCAGGCGCCGCCCGTGCCGGGCCCGCCGCCTGGCGCCCCGCACACGCCACAGACGCCGGGCCAAGGGGGCCCGGCCAGCACGCCGGCCCAGACAGCGGCTGGCGGCCAGGGCGGCCCTGGCGGCCCGGGCAGCGACAAGCAGCAGCAGCAGCAGCACATCGAGTGCGTGGTGTGCGGGGACAAGTCGAGCGGCAAGCACTACGGCCAGTTCACGTGCGAAGGCTGCAAGAGCTTCTTCAAGCGCAGCGTGCGGAGGAACCTGAGCTACACGTGTCGCGCCAACCGGAACTGTCCCATCGACCAGCACCACCGCAACCAGTGCCAGTACTGCCGCCTCAAAAAGTGCCTCAAAGTGGGCATGAGACGGGAAGGTATCGGCCTCTCATTTCTTCCCCCTTCGCCCGCGGTCCCGGGGCCCTGGGTGCGTTTGGCTAGCCTGCTCTGGGTAAGGACACAGAAGCCCCGAGCTCTCCGTGTTGCAGTCGGAGGGGATTTGGAGTACTAGGAGCCGGGTCTGCACTGCCACCCAGATCAGCCCCCACCCCCCACTACAGTCCGCATGCTTTAGCAGACTTTCCTTCTCTCTCTCTCTCTCTCTCTCTCTCTCTCTCTCTCTCTCCCTCTCTCTCTTCGTTAAGCTTTTCCTTTTCTTTGCATTGATTGAGAGTTCATTCGAATTCACCTTTCTGCAAGGAATGGGTTGTTGTTGTTGTTGTTGTTTTAAAGTCCCCCCCTCTCTCTTCCCTTTCTCTCTTGTTTTTCCTGCATGTTCAACATATGTCCCTCCTCTTTACCCCTCTCCCCAACCCCCACCTTCTCANTAGCCCAAATGACAACGGAAGAGGCTGTATGGTAATGGTATGTTTTGCTGTTTTTGCTGGCCATCCTTTGTCATGACTTCATAGCTGTCTTCTGGATAATCTTGGTGTTACTGATTCATGAGTGGTGTTTGAAAGTTGATAGAGCTGCTGCTGATAATTCCTGTGAACTGAAGTCCTGATATCCTGACAATGGCAATTAGATTTACTTCAAAGAAATATTTATAAAGGGTTCCACATCCTTCTGTGCTCTGTTAACCTTTGCTTTCCACTACTTCTGGTTGGTAGTAGGCTAGAAGGGAGATTAAAGCATTTAAGAACACGTTTTAAAAGTAGGCTGAAAATGACCTTGAAGCAAGATCCCACCCTGCTAAGCATATTGTGCATGCTATTCATGTTGAAAGAGGGGCTTGGTTGTTTTCATTTGTACTTTTAATCTGAAATGAACTACAATCCAGARATGGAAAGCACAACTGTGATCCAGAWCTTGAGCTTGGAAGATCTAGGATCTTGATCCGGATCCTGAGGAATAGTGGTCATGTAAAGCTTAGGCCCAAGGATGGARGTACATACCTTTAATCCCAGGAGACAGATATAAACAGATCTGTGAGTTCAAGACCAGCCTGGGRCAGAGCAAGTTCCAAGCAGAGAAAAGCTTAGATCTAAACATGTGCTAGCCTGATACAGAACAAGTTTCAAGCAAAGAAAAGCTTATGWCCAGGCATATTAGTATGCACCTTTAATTTCAGCATTCAGRAGACAGAGCCAGGCAGATCTTTGAATTCAAGATCAATCTACAGAGCAAGTTGAAGGACAGCCAAGCTTAGGCAGTGAAGGAGTTGGAAAACAGAAAGCTAGTGATAATGTCATAGAACAAGGGACTATGTCAATACCAGAAAGTAGCAGAAGACAGTGCCTTCAGTCCTGTGATAATGGCTTTAGAGTATAGAAAAAAGGGACCACAGAAACAATTGATGCTGGTTAGCTGAAGCTAAAAAATTAGTGCTGATTAGGAAGAGATCAGGAAGACTGGGCTGAAATCTTTTGGGAAATGTTTTCTGAGAGCACAAAGAATTTGGACTTAGTAAAGAGTAAGAGTCACCCAGATGATACTGGCTTTGAAGGCATGAAGGGATCATGAAAAGCAKCTGAGGCTTGGMACTGTGAGAGGCCATTGAAGGCCACTTGTGAAGGTGCAACCTCAGTTGCAGTTGACAGACCAGGACTGAAGGGGTCATGCAAAGAACTTAAGGCTTGGCACCATAAAGAGAGCCTATGAAAGGCTATTGGTGAAGCCTAGTTGCATCATAACACTCTAGTATATTGGAGATGCCAGTACCATGGGACGACCACCAAGAACAGCAGCAGTAGTGGAGTAGAGTCAATCAGAGTGCTACAGTGAGCAGAACTGAAGAAGCGACCTAAGCTCTGCCAGAAGATTGTCTATGGATTCAAGATACTGGAACAAGAAGCCATAAAGTTGAAGTTGTCTTGGGTATACAAAGATGTTACAGATATTAGAGCCATTGCATACCTGTGGAGGAAAGCTGCTAACAGCGAGTGGAACCAGTCCAAGAAAACGAAGCTTGTTGCCTCTGAATGTCAGATCTGCCAGCAGCAGTTAACAAGGATGAACGGAGTTGGAGATCTGAAGAGTACCTTGATACCAAACATGGAAATATAGAGTTTGTGGAGTTTGTCCTGCTAGTTTTGGGTCTTTCTTTGGTCCAGTATTTCCACACTATGATGCTTAGGAATTATAATATATACCCTGTGATGTTGGAGGTATGTGATATGGCTTTTTTGATTATGATTTTTTAATGGATTATGGTTTCGAGATTGCCTGATTCTCAGAAGAGATTTCAAACTTTGGACTTTTGATATTATAGAAACCATTATAAACTATGGGACATTTAAAGTAGGACTAAATATATTTTGCATTATTCTATGCCTAGGTATAGCCCCAAAAGAATCATGTGTTTGAACAAGCCTATCAGAGCTAGGAAGTGAAATGTGGTGGCTTGAATGTGCTTGGCCAACAGAGTGACACTATAAGGAGGTATGGTCTTGTTGAAGTAGGTATGGCTTTGTTGAAGGAAATGTGTGTTACTGTGGGGTAGGACTTTGAGATGCTCCTCCTCCTAGCCATGTGGGAGCCGCTCTTTTCCTAATGGCCATCAGATCAAGATGCAGAATTCTCAGCTCCTTCTGAGCCATGCCTGACTGGATGCTGGCATACTCGGCCTTGGTGATCATGGACTGAGCCACTGAACCTGTAAGGCAGTCCTAATTAAATGTCCTTTTTGAAGAGTTGCCTTGGTTATTGTGTCTACTCACAGCAGTGGAAACTCTACCTAAGANAAAAAAAATACCTCTTGTTTTCTTTTCTTTTTTTTCCTTTCACTTTTGAAACCTTGAGAGCACTGTAGGGAGTAGGAAAGTGTGGGCAAGGGGCCTTGGGCCGCTGCTTTCCTTCTGCGCCAGTTGGGTCTTTGTGATATAAAATTATCCCAGAGCCGGGAACAGTGYTCTACCAATGGCGCGCTCCGCGTCGGGCGCGGGCTCCGGGTTGGAGCGAGCCAATGCCGGGGTTTCTTTGTGTTTCTGCGAGAGCGACTCTCCCGGTCTTGAGTCTGATAACAGCGGGTGCCTGAGCCTCGCTGGCTTTCTCCGGTCGGCAAGGGCCTTGTCTGGGCTCCGCCAGCGCCCCACGCCTGCTCCCAGCCTCTCTCCGGCTTCCTCTCCTCTCTGACGGCCTCTCTCTCTCTTTCTCACTCCGCCCTCTTCTCCCTTGTCTCTTTCCTCCTCCGAGCTGAGCTCACGGATCAGGCAAAGACGCCAGACTTAGACTCTGTCTCTCGCCGGGGTTTCCCTCCTGGACTGGGTTTGAGGTTACAAGGTTTGGGGACAGTCGTTCGGAGGTGGCCACAGGCCATCTGGGGTTAACCTTGATGTCTTGTGCAAACGCGTCTCACCCTCCCCCTACACTCCCCTCTCGTTCCTTTTCCAATCAATAAGAAATATCAGCTGTTCAGCAGTTTTAAAAAAGAAAAAAAGAAATGAAATGAAAGGTGCCCTCAGAATATGCTACATCCCGCTCACAGCTCCAGGGACCCCATTCAAAGTGACCAATTCTGGGTCCTCGGCGGACCAAGCCTAGTTGGGCCTCGCAGGCAAGTGTTGATCTCTGGCGATCAGAGCTGGCCTGGGAGGTGATTTGTGAGGAGTGGTTGCCGGGCCAGCAGGCAACAGACTCTTGGGTCTGTCTGTAGCAGGCCTGCCGGTTTCTTGGCGCTGTTCTAGGGCCTGGGACAGGTTGGTTGGTATCTTATTAGAAGGATGCGGGACCAAGGCTGATCATTAACTGTGGAGTGTCTCCTTTCCTCCTGCAGCTGTTCAGAGGGGCAGGATGCCGCCCACCCAGCCTACCCACGGGCAGTTTGCGCTGACCAACGGGGACCCCCTCAACTGCCACTCGTACCTGTCCGGATATATTTCCCTGCTGCTGCGCGCAGAGCCCTACCCCACGTCGCGCTTCGGTAGTCAGTGCATGCAGCCTAATAACATCATGGGCATCGAGAACATTTGCGAACTGGCCGCACGGATGCTCTTCAGCGCCGTTGAGTGGGCCCGGAACATCCCCTTCTTCCCAGACCTGCAGATCACGGACCAGGTGGCCCTCCTTCGCCTCACCTGGAGCGAGCTGTTCGTGTTGAATGCAGCACAGTGCTCCATGCCCCTCCATGTCGCCCCGCTCCTTGCCGCTGCTGGCCTGCACGCTTCACCCATGTCAGCCGACCGGGTGGTCGCCTTTATGGACCACATACGGATCTTCCAAGAGCAAGTGGAGAAGCTCAAGGCACTGCACGTCGACTCCGCGGAGTACAGCTGCCTCAAGGCCATAGTCCTGTTCACCTCAGGTAGGAAGGAGACCTGTTCTCAAGTACCCAAGAACTCCCAGGGCAGAGTTAGGGCCTTGGAAAAATGGCCAGCCCAACTTCCCCCTCAAAAGACCAAACTGTAGAGTGCATTTGGAGGTGGGAACATGATATAACTGCTGGCTTGTCTTGGGATGCAGAAGGATGCCCCATGCATCTTCATGTATGGAGCCATACATACATACATACATACATACACACACAGAGACACACACATACGCACATACATACATACTTACTGGGCCTTAGGGCCTCAGGCCCCTTCCTCTCATTYAGTAGCCAACCTAGAATGTACTCTATTGCTCCTCCCTAAGCCCAGGCCCTCTGGGCCTAGTTAGTCCCCAGGGTATCTCCTCAAGTTCTGGGATTTGAGGTGGGGTGCACCCTGGCTGGGACCTCAAGAAAATGGCTCTGGGCAAGTAGCAGCCCTGGCATCATCTCTGTAGGAGAAACTTTGTCCCTGCAGGGAGAAAGTTTGCCTGTGAACTCAGTAGGAGTTGGGGCTCCAGGCAACTCCAATCTGAGAGCAGCAATTTTCAAAATCACAATCTCATTAAAAATAATGCAGACCGTCAGAAGAAAGGAGGATGCCATCAGAATGGGGCAGGAGGGGGTTAAAGGACCCCCATAATTCCAGAATGTCTGCAGGGACTCAAGGCTGGCCTCTGGCTTCCCCTGTTCAGGCAAACACTTCGGGCAATTTTGAAGCAACCCAAAGTGTGTGCCAACTTGGGCTGGATCAGAATGTTGCTGGAGATATAAAACTATCATTGACTGCATTAGGAAATCTAATTAGTTTGCATGTAGTTTAACCTGTGTGAGTTACAGATCTGATATCCATTAACTCTTGAGGCCAAATGATGTTTGAAAAGTGTCTGGCTTTCCATTTTGGGCCACACCTGAGCCTTTTGGCTGCCTCCAGTCTCAGTTCAGACACAGCCCAGGTGGGTGGGAATTATCCCCACCCTTCATATACTAAGTTCTCAGCTGATTCCTTCGGATGAGAAGCTAAAGGGGTCCCTGACTAAGAATAACAGACATTTGGACATTGGCAAGGCCTGAAACATAGTCCCTCCAGATCTTTAATCTCCCAGTCAGAAAACTGGAAGAGACTGTGAGTTTATGGGACAAACTGATAGGAGGACCACAGTCTCTTCTTTTTTGTTTAAAGAAGTCTGGGAACCAAATCATTAGCTGAGTGTCCTGCAGACTCATTCTCAACCTGCTGTCTTGTATGAGAGTTACTGTTTCACACACACACACACACACACACACACACACACACACACACAGACATACACCAGGTCACCCCAAACCCTGCCATCCAAAGTCCTCAGATAATCAATCAAAGGGCACCACTCTGGCCAGGCCAGAACTGTATGCAGAGGATTGAATCTGGTTTATTCTTCTCATGAGCCTGTCCTATCTAGTGTTTGCTTGACACAAATGTAGTGGCAGGCTAGTCCTGTCCCTTAGTCACCTTCACCCCCTTCTTATAGCCTGATACCCRGTCCATGTTCCCAGATGATGGAGGTGGTCATTAATTTCTTAATATCATTGTTATTTCTTCCCCTTTCCCCTTGGTCTTTCAAGGGAAGAAATGCCTGGCACTGACGAAACAGTTTAATTTATTACTGTTTGCAAGATGTGGAGGCCTGTGTGGAGAATGCAAATGGCTCACAAAGAGATAAAGGTCCCTGTTATCTGATTCAGAGGGAGACACACAGTTCCAAACAGGAGGGAAGGAGCCCTAGACAAACAGACCTTTCATTCCTGACCACAAACACCTAGGCATTCTGTAGACACACGAAGTCCAGGACACAGTGGAGGAGGTTACATGTGTGCTCTGGTGGTGGTGTCTGTTTTTGAATATCTGTTTTAACGATTCACAATATGCATGTCTTAACCCCAGTCTTGTCTGGGGATCCCTGAAAGGTCAGGTCACAACCTGAACTGCCTTCACCAAGAAGCCTCTCATTTCAAAGGCACTTATTGTAATTTCACATATCAGAAAAGAAAGAAAGAAAGGAAGAAAGAAAGAAAGAAAGAAAGAAAGAAAGAAAGAGAAAGAAAAGTGTTTTCCTGAAGATAACAGGGAGGGGGGATGCTTCTTGGAAAGACCTAGGCTTTAAAAAAATAAAGGGGGGTGGGAGAAAAGGGAGAGAGAAGGAAAGGAGGGGAAAGAAACAGCTCAAATGAACAGAGAGATCACAGTTTGCATGGCTGCCCTTCAATAGGCTAAACTGACAAGATCAGTTTTAAAGGGCCACTTAAATCAGTTTCAAAGACTGGGGAAAAATGAGTCGCCCTCTTTGGGGAGAATCTGAGGCAGGGTCTTGGACGCCATTACTGAAAGCTGGGCCAGGTTGTCACACACACCCCCTTCCCTATGCACACTATATAATAAGCCAAATTCAGAGAATGGGGGGGCGGGGGGGGAGTACTGATGGTTGGGTTCTGTCTGTCTGGGTACTTTGCACCAATACACTCTTTCTTGGGCTTCCCAGTGACCCAGCCTGAGGGGCAATGAAAGCCTGCATCACCCGAGCGTGTTTTATTTTAAAGTAAACACTCCAGGACCATCTCAAGCTTTGTCACCTCCCTCCTCCCCCTTGAAGTTTTCAGCATATAAGCGTTTCCTCCAACTGTGGATGGGGCAGTTTGACAGAGCACTGTAGGCACACCTCAGGTGACCCATTTCAAACCTCTTAATCTGATGAATTCTCTCCCCCCTCCACCCCTTTTCCCACTTTTTTTTTTAAACTTTCTTCCAGATGCCTGTGGTCTGTCTGATGTAGCCCACGTGGAGAGCTTGCAGGAAAAGTCCCAGTGTGCTTTGGAAGAGTACGTTAGGAGCCAGTACCCCAACCAGCCCACGCGGTTCGGAAAGCTTTTGCTTCGTCTCCCTTCCCTCCGCACGGTCTCCTCCTCAGTCATAGAGCAATTGTTTTTCGTCCGTTTGGTAGGTAAAACCCCCATCGAAACCCTCATCCGGGATATGTTACTGTCCGGCAGCAGTTTTAACTGGCCATATATGGCAATTCAATAAATAAATAAATCAAAATAAGGGGGAGCGAAACAGAGAAAGAAAAAGGCAAAAGACTGGTTTTGTTTGCTTAATTTCCTTCTGTTAAGAAAGGATGTTACAAGTTTGCTAAAAGAAGAGAGGGGAAGAATTTAATGGACTGTGAATTTCAAAAAAGTGAGAGAGAGAGAGAGAGAAAGAGACTGCCAAATGAACTTTTACAGAATGCATTAAAAAAAAAAAAARAAAACAACTCCTGTGTTGGGCAGAACAACATGCTACTTATCATTTTTGTATAAAAAAAGAAATTAGTCTTTTTTCTTTTTTGGTAAATTTTTGGAAAAATATTGCTAAAAGTGCATTTAAGGAGATTGGGAGAAAATTAGCAGGATGGACAAAGTAAGTCATTTTTTTTTTCCAAATTATTAATTGTCCTGTGTCTTTGTACCTCTAGCTGTTCTTTTTTTTTTTTTTTTTTTTAACTTTTCTGGTTCCAAACCAGTTTATTCTGTGGTTCTATAATAAGTTTTGATATAATCTTGGCTTCTTAAAAACTGTGTATCATTAAAATATATGTTCTGCAAGAATTAAAACTGAGTCCATGAAAATAGCATAGGAAGACACAAAACTCTAAAAAGCAATGCGGAGATGGTGGAAATGCACTTACAAGTGGTGGCCAAAATTTTTTTTAGGTGAAGTTGAGCACTCTAATTAGCAAGCTGGAGGAATCCCATCAACACTTAGCTTCTCCTACCCTACCCCATACCACGACAAACCTAGCTTTTAAAAAAAAAATATTTTAAGAAAGAGAAGGAACTGTGGAATTTATTGGCAGCCAAGGAATGTGTCCAAGACACAAGCTGAGGTTTTGAATAAAAAGTGAACTTTTGTAATTTGAATTGGGTCCCCCCCCCCTTAGTTCTTGAATTGTTATGAATCCTATATCTGTTTGTATATTTGCAAGCCCTTTGTATTATAATTGTTGATATTTCCCCTTTTTAAAAAATACCATTGAAATCAGCATGACAAAATAACACTGTTGGCACTTATAGGTAACGTGATTGATTCAGTATCTTAGAGTTTACAGTTTGTGTTTTTAAAAAACTGAAGGTTTTTTTTTTAAGTGCAACATTTCTGTATACTGTAAAAGTTATAATAACTGAACTGTTTGGTCGAGTCTTTGTGTGTTATATTCCAAGGAAAATTGAAAGTATTCAGAAATTAAAATATTATTTGATATCTGAAATCTGCTTGGCTGTCCCCACTCACTGTCTTTCCATCGAGCTGAGCCCCTGTGAGTTCTCGCAGAACCAGCGGGGGTCCCATTTGTTTACTCCCTCAATCAGTTTGTTCAAAGGTAGACTAGTGTATTTGACTGTTTAATTTGGGTGTGTGTGGGGGGGGAGCTGAAGTTAATGGTTTATCTATGGTTTAGGAAGTGCCACACTGATATAGTAAGCCACCCCCATTCACCTAATCCTCCTTTTAATTAAAAATGGATTTTCCAGGAAAAAAAAAAGGCCCTTATATTTGTCACACTTAAGTGCCTGCTTAGGGAAGGTATTGTGAAAAGTATTAGAAATCTTGAGATCAGTATCTATTTTATGATCAGAAAAAAAAATGCTCTTTTGTACATTTCTGACAGTTATGCAGAGGGCTGTTCAAGCAAGCTAATCACAGGACTGTAAATAGAGGGCAGTTGTTTGCAATGAGTTTTTCCTTAAGTAAGTGTGATATTTTTCTTTTTTAAAATATCCCGTTGTTCTCATCTAGCGTGGCTGTTGAGAGGACTTTGAATATAGTGATGTAGCTGCTAGCGATGAAGGGTCTGTTTTCTTGTACATACATGATAACTTGCAGTTGCCCTGCCTTTCCCCTCCCCCTCCCTCTTCAGTCTGAGAGCTTGGCCACAGGTCAAGGGAATCTTTACCAATGGAGTTATGTACATTAAAAAAAAAAAA